>PVIY010048512.1:0-17245 GCA_004026745.1 Myrmecophaga tridactyla
AAGTATCTAGAACTCAATAATCAGCAGCAAAAGTACCTTGAGTCCTGTCTTACCCAGAAGCAGATGGTTGGGAAAATAAGGAATGATGACTTTGAGCAGATCAGTGAGCTGGATGCTGGCAATGGTAGGGTGTTATTCAAGGTCTCCCACAAGCCATATGGTCATGGCCAGAAGGCTAATTCACCTGGATATCAAATCTGTAATCAGATCTGGAACCAGATCATAACTGAGCTGCAGGTTGTGTGTGAATGCAACTCTCCATACCTCATGGGCTTCTATGTTTCATTTTACAGTGATGGGGAGAGCAGCATCTGCAAGGAACACATGGATGGGGATTCCTTGGATCAAGTCTTGAAGAAAGGTGGAAGAATTTCCTGAACACATATTAGAACAGTTAGCATTGCTGTAATAAAGGGACCGATTTATCTGAGGGAGAATCCCAAGATTATGCACAGAGATGTCAAGCCCTCCAACATTCTGCTGAATTCCCATAAGGAGATCAAGCTCTGTGACTTTGGGGTCAGTAGGTAGCTCATTGACTTCCTGGCCAACTCTTTCATAGGCAAAAAGCCCTATATGTCACCAGAAAGATTCTAGAGGCTTCATTATTCTGTGCAATGGACTTCTGGACCATGGGGCTCTTTGGTTGAGATGGAAGTGGGAACGTATCCCATCTCTTCTCTAGATGCCAAGGAGTTGAAGCTGATGTTTTGGTGTCAGGAGGAGGGAGATGCAGCTGAAATACCACCCCAGCCAAGGTTCCTCTGGGGGCCCCTCCTCTCTTAAGGAATGGGCACCTAACCACCCATGGCAATTTTTGAGCTTTTGGATTATATAGTCAACAAACCTCCATCAAAACTGCTCAGTGGAGTATTCAGTCTGAAATTTCAATATTCTGTGAATAAGTGCCTAATGAAAAGCCCTGCTAAGAGCAGATTTGAAGGTGCTCTTGGTTTATGCTTTTACCAAAAGATCTCATCCTGAAGAAGTGGATTTTGCAGACTCCCTCTGTTCCACCATTGACCTTAACCAGTCTAGCACACCAACCCATGTAGCTGGTATCTAAGCATGGTAAGCAGCAAAGAGTGAGACCCCTGCATGGCATACCACGTTGGTTTGGGGACTTTTTTTACACCTGACTCCAATCAGCTGTGCATTTCACCTATGCTGATTGGAATCAGGCAGAGAATGAAAGGATGAAGAACACAGCATGTGCCAAAATTCTACATTTTCACTCCCACTGTCATTATTCTTATTTACGCTTGTTTTCCCTGAGTGAATTGGCTTTTGTGCTCAGGGCATTTGTGTGTATGTTGATCAAAACTCGTGCAATGCTGAATTACAGTGAAACTTTGGTGACTGTGGGCAGTCATTCTCACTGAAAACTGTACTACTCTTGCCTCACCATGATTAGCTGGCTGCCTGGCTTTTCAGGATTCTTTGACACTTGGTGGTATTTCAATCTTGCCGGTGTATCTTTTCTCTATTCAAGTAAGGAAAAGGAGCCCTGGAAGATCCCTCACAGGCAGTGCATGTGAAGCATGCTTTGCTACTATGAAAATGAGCATCAAAAAGTGTACATCATGCGATTTTATTTAAATTTTTTTTTGCTTTTGATGTAGAATTCAACAGTCCCCATCAAAATCTAACCAGAGCCCCTTACCACCATGATAGACTTCACCAGTCTGTTTACTGTGAGACTTTTGATGGTATTTCTGTAATTATTTTAAATATACTGTGTGGGATATTTAGTGGTGTATGACTTTAAATTTGGATTGAAGTTTCTTAAATGGCGGTTATTTTTAATGTCACAAATGGATCAAGGCATTCGAATATGTCAGATTTATATCTCCCTGAGTCCAAGTACTGATGCTATTGTTAAACAACAGTGTGTATAGTGCCAAAAATTATATAAAATCATTTTAACAAATTTAATCCAGATGTTTTAACAAATGTAATCTCTTATTCTAATAAATATACCATCAAGTTATAAAACAGAAAGGATGCTGAATCTTGTCAAATGCCTTTTCTGCATCAATCTAGATAATCATGTATTTTTTCCCTTTGATTTATTGATGTGGAGTATTACATTAATAGATTTCTTGTTTTGAACCACCCTTGCATACCCGGAATAAAACCTTCTTGGTCATGGTGTATAATTCTTTTAATGTGCTGCTGGATTTAATTTGCAAGTATTTTGTTGAGGATTTTTGCATCCATATTCAATGAAAGAGATTTGTCTGTAATTTATTTTCTGGAAGTTTCTTTGTCTGGTTTTGGTATAAGGGGGATGTTGCTTTCATAGAATAGGTAGCTTTCCTTCTTCTTTTTCAAATTTTTTAGAAGAGTTTGAGCAGGATTGGTACAAATTCTTCCTGAAATCCTGACAGAATTCACATGTGAAGCAATCTTGTATGGGACTTTTGGGGGAGGAGTTTTTTGATGACTGATTCAATCTCTTTACTTGTGATTGGTTTGTTGAAGTCTTCTAGTTCTTCTCAAGTCAATGTTGGTTGCTCATGCTTTTCTAGGAAGTTGTCCATTTTGTCTAAATTGTCTGGTTTGTTGGCATATAGAAGCTTATAGCATCCTCTCATTACCTCCTTTATTTCTCTGGGTTCAGTAATTATGTCCTCCCTCCCATTTTTGATTTTATTTATATGCATCCTCTCTATTTTTTTCTTTGTCAGCCTAGCTAAGGGTCCTTTAATTTTATTGATTTTCTGAAAGAACCAACTTCTGGTTTTGTGGGTTCTCTCTATCGTTTTTATATTCTCAATTTCATTTATTTCTTCTCTAACCTTTGTTACTGCTTCCCTTCTGTTTGCTTCTGGGTTAGTTTGTTTTTCTTTCTCTAGTTCATTGAGATAAACAGTTAAGTCCTCGATTTTTGTTCTTTCTATTGTTTTATTTTAATATGGGCATTCAGGGCAATACATTTTCCTCTCAGCACTGCCTTTGCTGCATCCTATAAGTTTTGGTATGATGTCTTCTCAATTCCATTTGCCTCAAGATATTTACTGCTTTCTCATGTAACGTCTTTCTCATGTAACTTCTTACTTGACCCACTGCTGTTTAAGAATGTGTTTCTAGTTTCCATGTATTTGTGAATTTCCCAGCCTGCCACCTGGAAAGAAAGAGAGTTCTCTATATTTTTAACATTCCTTTCATTTCCTCTATCAACTATTATCTGGAAGTCTGACTCTGGCAGGAGCGCCTCCCCAGAGAAGATGAACTCCAGTCAGATTTCCCCAGGCGAGACAGGCCCAGGACTCACAAAGGGGGTGAACTCAGGATCAAGGTTCCCTGGGGATGAGACCCAACTGGTGCCAGTCTTTCCTCTGAAGCCTCTTTCCTGTCCTGCCCACCAGATGGCACGTGTCAGCCTTCTGCTCCCCACAGGGATAAAGTGGTACCGTGCCTTTAGTTTACAGCAGACCCCTGTCCCAGACAGAGGTGTGGTTGAGGCTGAAAGCAGACTTAAACTCTTTCTGTTTTCCAGCTCCTAAGGTCTGAATTATCTAAATAACAATCACTGCCTGTACTAAGCCTTCCGCCCCGCCCCCTGCCATAGTTTTGCGTGTGGGAGGAGCCACTCTTCAGTCAGTCCCCTATTGCCTGCAGGCTGGAAATGTTACAGGACTCTCACACAGCCTCTCTTTCCACTCCCACCACCACCACCCCATCAAGAATGTGTTTGAAATAGACTGATACTTTTATAGGTTGAAGCTTTTGTGTGCTTGAGACAGACTGGGCTCCAATGTTTTGTAGGTTGCTGCTTATATCCCAGCATCTGGGGTCTAAATTCTCTAAATGAGAACCACCATTTGTGCTGTGCAGTGTCCACTGCTTTTTCTTGGGGAAGATAAGCCCTTTAGGGAACTATCTCCTTCACTGGACTATTTTGTCTCTTAGTCATTCTTTAATTCCTCCCTTACCTGGGGCAAGACTGAAAGTTGATAATACCTACTGCTTTATTTAATGGGCTGCTGAAAGAAAGAAAGAGAAAGAGAGAGAGAGGAAAGAAAGGAGGGAGGGGGGAGGGAGGGAGGGAGAAAGGAAGGAAGGAAGGAAGGAGGGAGGGAGGAAGGAAGGAAGGAAGGAAGGAAGGAAGGGTTCTTCTTAGAGCCAGTACCCAGTCCCATGGGTTTGTCAATTAAGAGCCGGAGTTGGTACCCAGCTCCATATACCCCGTTTCTTGAGGCACAGCACTTTTCCAGTAATCTGAGCTCAACCAACTCTAAAAACCTCTGTTTTCATCTCTTTTTCATCAGCCCTCCCTCCTCACTACTTGTTTGCATTGTAGATGATTCTGTGCTTAGAGCCATTATTCAACAGTCCAAATTTGTTAATCTAATCTGCAATTGGAGCTTGGTTGTGCTCTCCTTCCCTTGCTCCTAGTAGAGAGTGCTTCTGTTTCTTATGGGCAGAGACTATGCCCAAGGGAGAGGGGCACCAGCCTCCACAGCATGGAAGAATTTACTTACAGTCTTATGCTGTGATTTAGGCCCTTTCCTTCATTTCAGGCTGGTGTGTGATGTGTGTCTGTTCACAGAAGTCCCCTAACAGTTGTTCCAGACAGCTTCTAGCTATTTACTTGCTTCCCTAAGGATGAACCAAATCCTAAACCTCTGCATGCCACCACCTTGCCCCACCTCCTGGCCACTCTGTTTACTATGCGTATCTTTTTATGCACACCTTAATGGGAAGAAAACATAATTACTAAGATAATGATCATAAAATTGTTTAAAAAAGGGAGGTGTAGAAAGCATGAATTTCCATGGCTAGTGTTAATTCATGTCCTATAGTTGGTCTTGTGAGGATTTCTGTCGCTCTTTTTATAAAGATTATATTGATTATTGACATTTAGATTTACAAACACTAAAAGTGAATAGTCAATATAAGTAAACAAGCATCTCTTCATTTCTTTCAATTTGTGTTCTTGTTCTCTTGTAATCACCGCATGAGTTGAGCAATATACAAATTACAGCCATCAGTATGTATCACTTATACACATATAACACTAAATAAAATGCTATTTAAAGGCATAATTTTGTGTTTAGTGAGTAAAACAGTTAACTTTGAATAAATCACTTTTTTCAGAAATGTTAGGGGGGAGTCATGGCAGCAGAATAGTATGGTTTAAATCTTCCACATATACCTCCATAAAAGCAGTCAGAACCAAACAAAATCCCACATATAGCATCTACAACAAAAGCGAGTGTCAAATTGTCCTCCACTGTGTTGGAGCAGAGTGCAAAAATATCTAACGGACGAGATATTTTTATCGGTTGTTATGGTAACCCTAAGTAGAGACTCTGGGTCAGTGAGCTAGTTCAGTAAGCTCGGAGTTGTCCTAAGAGTTCGCTGGGCTGCTTGATTGAAATCTGGAACTGAACATTAGTGGTCTATTTTGAATAAAATTGAGATTTCAGATCATCTTGGTATGCTGAATAAAAAAGATATCCATATGCTGAGGGAGACTGGAAAGCTGGGGTGGATTTATTGTATAATAGCTGTTTTCCTATTTGTAACATATTCCCCCAAGAAGACATACTTTTCATTGGTACTTAAAGAAATACACTGTGTGACAAACACAAGAATGGCTGAAGAACTTTGTAGTGGTCATTCTCCCCAGTCCAGGAAAAATCCATGAATTTCTGCCCCCTGACTCAGATGGGATCCAGAGACCACAGAGGCCAAGTGACAACATTTAATTGCCAGAGATAAAATGGGCATGGTCATGAGAGTGGCCAAAATGGTTTGACCATCAGAGATCTTTGAAATTATTTAACTAGGACTCAAATATTTGGATATGCTATTAAAGTCTTATTGATTTATATAAGCAGAAAAGTTCTAGATCTGGTTCGTAAAACTCAGTCTAATCACCCAATTTCCAATTTTGTGCCTGAATATAACCTAGAGTCCTTAGAATGAAGGGCAGGCTGAATTCCCCTGAAGAAAGACCCTTCTGCACTGTGAAATTTGTCGTATTAATGTCCCTCCCAGCCTTCCCTAAGGGAACCTGCAGCCATCCAATGGGCCAACTGTGCAAAAGGAAAAATCCAACAGATTTTATGGATTACTCAACATTATTCAAAAGTAATGTTAAGTTCTGGAGACCCAAAACCAGGGCAAGCCACTGTCCTGTTACTGGAGAGAGGGTGAATAATGGAGTCATGGCTCACATGCATTTCCCAGTTTGTACTGGGAGCCTAAATTCACCTATGGTTATTTTCTAAGTTATGAATGCATAGATTGAATAGATATACTAGACAATTAGAATAATCCACACTAGTTTCCTGACCCAAGAGAACTCTTCAGCCTCCTGATGATCACATTGATTATATTGAACGCTTCCATCATGGAAGGGAGAGCAATGTTCTTGGTGGAAAACCTGTTCTTAAAAAAATAAGTAAGGTATGGTACACACCCTACTCATGGAATTTACCGAACTCCCCATGATCCCTATCATCATAAAACAGCTGGCTGAGAGATTGGTATATTGATAATTAAAAGATGCTACTTCTGTGCCAATTGAGTGATAATACTGGGTGGGGTTGAGATCGTGTTCTTCAGAATGCATTATATATGGTAACTGTTCTCATTTGCTAGCTTCCAGAATGCAATATACCAGAAACAGAATCGCTTTTAAAAAGGGGAATAAGTTGCTAGTTTACAGTTCTAAGGCCAAGAAAATGTCCCAATTAAAACAAGTCCATAGAAATGTCCAACCAAGGCACCCATCCAGGGAAAGATATCTTGGTTCAAGAAGGCCAATGAAGTTCAGGGTTTCTCTCTCAAGTGAGAAGGCACATGGCGAACACAGTCAGGGCTTCTCTCTCATCTGGAAAGGCACATGGTGAACATGGCTAAGTTTCCTCTCTCATCTGGAAGGGCACATGGCGAAGATGGCATCATCTGCTAGCTTCTTCTCCTGGCTTCCTGTTTTATGAAGCTCCCCAGGAGGCATTTTCCTTCTTTATCTCCAAAGGCCAAAGATGAAGACTGAGACTCTCTGGCTGGTGGACTCTCTGGCTGGTGGACTCTCCTTCTTGTGGCTATGTCGTTCTGCTCTGCTCTCTCTGAATCTCTCATTCTCCAAAATGTTTTCTCTTTTATAGGACTTCAGAAACTAATCAAGACCCACCCAAATGGGTGGAGACATGCCTCTACCTAATCCAGTTTAACAACCACTCTTGATTCAATCATACCTCCAAGGAGATGATCTAATTACAATTTCAAACATACAATACTGAATAGGGATTAGAAGAAATGACTGCCTTTACAAAGTGGCATTAGGATTAAAACATGGCTTTCCTAGGGTACATACATCATTTCAAACCAGCACAGTGACATTTCTTCCATATCCAGAGTTTACAGATCAGAAATCTAGGGAAGGAAGTGGGAAGAGTTCTTTTCACTATGACCTCTAATGATCTACTAGCATCATTTGGGCATCCTCTTCCCACAATTTTGGGTTCTGACAGTCTAGATAGTTTCTTTCCCAAGATAAATTTATTCCTCCATGAAACAGAAATAATTCCATTGAGTTGAAAGTGTATCTGTCACTTCGCCACCTCCCACTTCCTATGCATTGAATCATAGGTGATTAAGAGAGAGTACCAGCTGAAGTGATTGCTTCAAACTATCTGGGGGAAATTGGTTCCTACTGAAAGACGGGAATTAGGGATATGTTGGGAAGTTCCCTGAGGTTCTTCCTCATATCTTCATGGTCTGTGATAAAAATTAATCAAAACAACCTCTGAATAAACAGAGCTGTTACG
Organism: Myrmecophaga tridactyla; assembly: GCA_004026745.1. Lineage (NCBI taxonomy): Eukaryota > Metazoa > Chordata > Mammalia > Pilosa > Myrmecophagidae > Myrmecophaga > Myrmecophaga tridactyla. The sequence continues at coordinate 7,788 of PVIY010048512.1, forward strand.
GACTAAAGCTCTCAGAAATAAAGGTTTTCATAATCTCACTGCAGTCTGGAAATCGAAAATTTCAGAGTTGACTGAGGAGAATTAAGCACTAGATGGAAGTAATACCCAAGCTATTTACTAGGGGTTGACAAGTTTGCATGGGAAGTATGTCACACTTAGAGGGGAACCTTCCAGAAGCCAAAGTGTTATGGAGACACAAGAGGGGAGGCAGAGCAGGGGAAACTTCCAAATTCCCAGGGTAGAGGGGAATGTAAGGGGGGGTGGTCATCCATGCCCAGCTGTTTCAGAGTCAACACTGAGGGTTCTCAAGCCCAGGAGTTGAAGGGGTTGAAGCAGCGCATGGCATTGTAAGTGCAGGGTCCTGGCTAACCAGCTGAGAACTGGAGCTGGATGAAGCAGAACAAAGTTCTCTAGGGCGCCAAAGAAGTTAAGTTCCGAATAGCTGAAAGTTGCTGATATGGACATTTTAAAAATAATTGGATGTGTAAAAATTTGAATTTGGCACTAATGAGTCTTTCTGATGGGCTCAAGCTTCTGTGAAAATGTAAGCAACACAGGGCCACTACACAGAGGCTATCTTTGGCTCACTTATATATGTGATGTTGAGTTGACAACAAAGGAAATCTAGAATGTATAATAGAAGGAAAATGTTCTAAATACTAGGTCTAGCTACTACAATCCTAAAATCCAGATTATGAGAACTATCTGGGGCAAATGACTTATAAATGAATTACAGCAAAATGAAATTGATACAGAAAGAATCTACAGCAATCAGTATTCCACCAGAGAAGTCAAACTGGAAGAATATACACACACACACACACATTTATATACACATACATATGAATTTATTACAAAATATTAGCTTAAACAATTTTCGGAGTTGTGAAAAAAGGCCAAAGTCCCTAGGACAGGCCATCATGAAGAGAATATTAGGAACCAATGGGAATCCATGGACATTGTCCAAAGCTGTTGAATACAAGTAGAATTTCTTCCCTCTCTTTCCCCATCTCTCTCTTCATCTCTTTCTCATCAAAATAACAACCTACTTTTAAAGCTTTTCAAGTGATTAAGTCAGGCCCACCTATATATTTTCAGGTTAATCTCCTGAACTTAAAGTCAAATAATTAGAATCTTAACTACATCCACAAAATTGCTTTATGGTAATGAATATATCAGTGTTTGCTTGAATAACTGGATACTGTACCCTGGCCATGCTGACACATCAAAATTGCCCTCACAGAACCTATAGATTAAAAAATAAATATTTAGGAGAAAAATAAAGCAGCTACAATGTGTGAACCTTATTTAGATCATGATTCAAATAAATGAAACGAAAAAAAAAATAATCACGTGTATAAACCAGATGGAAATTAAAGAATGGATAGTATATTTAATGATAGTGAAGATTTATTGCTATTTCATTGTACTGGTAGATGTTTAAAGCAGAGCTTTCAGTGTTGTTTTCTTTAAAATAAAATAGGAAGGGAGAAATTTGGCAAATGAATAGACTAAAAAAAGAAAACCCCTAAATTCCTTAATTTGATGATTGTTGAAGGTAGATAGTAGGTACATAGGAAATTCATTGTACCATACCTAGCATTCTTTGGTTTTACAACTGACCATAAAAAGTAGAAAACATGAGCTGGGCATACATCAGGATTGAAATCAGATTGCTGTTCGTCTTAGATGGCTGTTCTGTCAAGGAGGCAATGAATCAGCACGCATCTGCCACCTAGGAAACTCCTCTTGGCCTTCCCCAGGGCTTATATTTATTCATAGCAATCATTCTTGAGTCAGTGATAAAGCCACTTCTCTCTAAGAATCAGGTCATGCTAACGAGTCTGGCTTATCTTGTATGGCCTCTTTGTCATTACTCACGATGACCTTTTATTTTTCCTCACAAGCTGTTGTTTTTTTAACAGCCTGACTTTCTTTGAGGACTGCATCTATGCATGTGCAAACACCAATTGAAATCATGTTGAAGAACCCCAGAGTTCCTTAAACTCTCCCAGATTAGAACAGGTTTGGGCCCCTATTTTTGCATTCTTAAACTTTCCAAGACAGTTAAACATGTTTTCAGAGCATATTCTGACAGATAGGAAGCTTTTTAGCCCCTTGCAATTTGCTGTCCTTGAGGAAGTCTGTCAGTTACATCCTTAGCTTAACAACAAATACACCCAGTCAAACCTGCAAGGGCTGGAATGTTCCTGGTGAAAATGGCAAATTACAGGTTAGAAACTGCAGGTAAAATTTCCCCAGTACCTCAATATGATTGACTCTAATAATCACCTCTTTTAATTCAGCAGCCTAACACAACCTGAACTTTCCAGTACTCAATATTATAAAAATAACTCTTCAGCTGAAGGCACATCTTGGTCTGAAAATGAGACAATAATTGAGAAAGGCCAACAGGAACTCATAGAACTCAATTAGGGCCATAAGTTGTAATAGCAGATCAGAGCACTCTAAAATCTTCCCATATAAAGAGCTTTCTTATTTTGTACTTAAAAAAAAAAACAGTATTTCCCAAAGATTATACATCCATTATAATAACACCATACCTTTTGGTATTTGCCAGTCGCTATCCAATGGTATTCTATTTTTCTATTCACTTTTTGAAAGTTTCCTGTATGCTTACTTCTTTCACCATTGTTTAAAATGATTTTAATTTCTGGACCAATCTGTCTGTACTTTTCTTCCTCTGTTCTGAATTTTTTTGAACATATACTATCACATACCAGGCACTGGAGTTATCAAAATGAAAACACAGACATTGTGACTATCCTCAATGTTTTATCTGCTATCCAAAGAAGAAAGTAATTAATAGGCAATTATAATAATTAATGTGATGGAGAACATATAGAATGACATAGGAGTAAATACGTATAATGCCTGACCTGAATTTGTCACATCAAAAAAATCCTTGTTAAAGGGAGTGATGTTTAAGTTTTGTACATCCTTGAATCCTACCAGGGCTTCCTCTCAAAAGGAGTTTGAATTTCTGGCATTGGAGTCAGAGGATGATGTGAAATTACTGTACTGGGGTTGGGAAACAAATTACCCTCTACCCTGGATGATTCCACCATGGTTTGCTATGGAGAACATTTTTTATGCTTATGTGGTTCAGTGGAAATCGGATGAAATGGTTTCATTCTTTACTGAATCTAATCCAGTCCGTACATTCTGAAAATGAAAAGCATTTCCATTCCCCATCTCCAGTCCCATTGATCAGTATCTCGTTTAGTTTGCTAAAGCTGACGAAATGCAATATACTAGAAATGGGCTGGCTTTTAACAGTGGGGATTTATTAGCTTACAAGCTTACAGTTCTGAGGCTGTGAAAATGTCCATATCAAGACATCATCAGACAAAATCTGGACTCCTCTGTCACATGACAAATCACATGGTGTCTGCTGGTCTCTCCCTTCCCTTCTAGGTTTCATTGCCTCCAGCTCTGGCGCCACTGGTTTTCTCTGTGTTTTCTGTGGTTTTCTCTCTCAACTTCTGTGTGTGTCCTTCTCTCCCAGCTTCTGTTCTTTCTATTTCATCCTCTTATAAAAGACTCCAGTTAGAGGATTAGGACCCACCTGGGGCAGCCTCAACCAAAATAACCCAATCAAAGTTCCCACCCACGCTAGATTTACACCCACAGGGAACGATTAGCCTTAAGAACCTGATCTCTTCTAGGATTCATAAATCCTCCAAACCAACACAGTATCTTTTTTATCTAAATAATATTATTCTTCAAAATATCTTGATCGTCTTATTTCTTCCCTTTTTGCTTTGAGGCAAATGGAATTCTGGACCCCAAAGGAAGGCTATTAGGTGAGTCTTTGTTTTTGATCACTTAGCATGTGTTATATTTAATTTTCAACAAGTACTTCATAAGCCAAAATATTGTAACTTTTAATTTAGACTGTAAAGGCCAGAAGGACATACAATAGGAAGATCGGAAATAGTAAATATTATTGTCACGTAATGATGATTAAATGAGTCATAATTGGAATACCTATGTAAATATTTAAAAATAAATATACTGATCAGTTCATGCTGGAAAGAACTGATCTACAAAAAGTGATTATTCTTAGAAAATGCAACTATATACATAACTCTAGGTTTTGTCTTGTTTTGCTTTTGTTTTTAACTTTTAAAAGATCTCAGCTGTGTTTGCCTTACTTTGCTTTCAACTAAATCATAATGCCAGTCTTTTCTATACTTTACAAAAAGCAAAATAAAATAAAATAGCATTCCTTGAAGGCCTGCAGACAATTAGCTTTTATTATTTTCAATTCCATATCACAATTCCTAGTGATTAAATTGATCTGGGAAATGGGAATTTTATACCAATTTTGCCTTTTTTTTTTGTATAATAAAACTTTGGCCATGCTTATCCTTACAGTGGGCACTTCTACAAATAAAAATTATCTATGAATAATGAATTAACATTTTAATAATATTTCAGTACATTTGTATCAACTTTAAGTAGTTTTTTATTATTCCACACTCTAAACACAACTTACTTTATGCATTTTGCTGCTTCTATTAAATGGAAAGCTTCTAGTACTAAAGAAGTACCCACTGGTAAAGAAATTATGTAAATGCATACATTAATTCTAATGCAATTATTTATGCCTACGTAATTCAATTCACGCATCCTGAATTTACTTGTGCCTTTAGCAAATTTAGTACTTGCAATTTCGTATAATAACTGACGATTCATCTTATGGAAAATAAGGCACTATCAGCAAGTCTAAATAATGTTTTACAATATTCTTTACCTTCAGGTATAAATTCTGCAGAATTTTAGTTCTAGATTTCTATTGAACTAGAGTAAATATCAGCATACTGAATTGAGGTGGCAGTGAAAATCTTGTTGATGTTTTTCTCTTTCTTACCAAGAACCTTTTGTGTTTTTGTATTCCAAAATTCATCTTCCCATATTTACTTGCAAATGTAACTAACATTATCAAGCTACATTCATTTTCACCATGTTGAAAACATATAACACTGAAAAACAGAGGTGGCTTTTTATTGGTAAGAAAGCAAATATATTATTTTTAACGTACCTTCAGATGTACTCTCTGGATCCAACACATCAAATTCAGAATGCATACTCACCTTGAAAACAGAATAAATGAAAAGAAATTGCAAGAATGAAGTGTAAGAAATGAAAGTGCAAATAGCCTTTCAGCTTTTAGCAGTCAGGTTTTTATTTATAGGACCATGTTCAGCGATCCAGAAAACCTTGTCTAGAAGTTAATCCCCTACACTGCACTCACCTCTCCTTACCATTTACAGAAACAGTTCTATAGGGTAAAGTTATATGCTTGTAAGATATGAAAAAAAAAAAGAAGAACTTCACAAAGCAGCAGAGACGTGCCTGTAAGAGCAAGAAGTCAGAGCAATTACACAGAATCCAGACTCTCGGGAGACCTCGGGAACAAGGTATCTCATCCCCAGCACTAACGCAGAGGCATTTCCAGTGGAAGGAGGTAGTTATTTTATGCTTTATGAAATTTATCCACACTCATATGTATCTCATGTTAATTTCCACTCTTATCCAGCCAAGAGTATGAGAACAACCTTCCCCATTTCCACAAATACCCATCAGCAAAACTTGTCCATTTTATCTTTTTTTTTTTGCCTGCTTTTCATTTCCCATCTCAGCCTGTGTTTGGTATTGATTTGGCAAATGTTGACTGATTTAAATTTGGGGAGATTAGAGAGACAACTCTATTTGAGTTTTCTGAGATTCCATACGCTCTTATGTAACAACAGCTAGAAAAAATACCAGTTTAAGTTATTTGTCTTGGAGTTGGGTAACCTTTGGTACTGGATAATGCAAAGATAAAGGCTCAAAGCTCATGTTCATTTTTAATATTCACCATTTATTTTTGAAAGTATTTGTTACTTCCTATACCACAAGGCCTTATTTCCAAGAGTTTGAACTTCATTTGAAGCTGTTTCTCAAAAGGCAGTCAGTTTAGGCAAGTAACATTACCTCTGGGTAAATAACATATGCAGAAAAGACAGCAGGATACATGGTGGTTAATGTAAATCATCATTCACATGGTTAGAGTCCTGAAGAGAAAAACAAACACGCAAAAGTCAGAGTAATGGACCGGTAATGTATGGTCCTGTAAAATGCTCTGTACTTCAAAACAATTTGAAACCCATAGAAAATATACATGGAATGGGGATCAGATCCTACATAATTTTCTATACAGGGCTGATATGGAAGGTCTTACAAAGAAATTTTCTGCTTCATGTCTACATTATGGTAATGCTTGAGAAAAACCTAAGCCAATTGATTTTGTGAGAAACAAATATGAATCTGGGTCCTGTAGTAGAATACCTGATTTTATCCTTAATAATATGCAAAAATCGCTCATAGACTTCAGTATCTATTATACACATTTTCAAAACTCTGATTAAGCTCAAAGGAATTCTCCAAATAAATAGCATTAGTTCAAAATTTGGTAACCAAAACTGTTAACAGAATGTCTGAAAGAAACGTGGATATTAGTGAAAGGAAAAACTAACTTTAACTAAACCTTAGAAACTTTTGAGGATATAGACTTAAAAAACACTGAAATATATGGGCTGCGCATTACCGATCACGACTTTCTTAAGCAATACTATCCCTGAACCGCTGCACATGAAGGAAATATTTAACAGGGCTAAATAAAACATTAGCATTACATTCATATTTCTAAAAGGGGGAATGTGTTTTTAAATTGAGTTCCAATCACAGCTACCATTTTGCTACAGACAAAACGGCGCTCCTTTCCTACCATTATCCATGCAAAGAAGCCTGAAATTTTCATGCACAATTAGGAAAAGAAGATGTTCTCCAATAGCTATTTGAACCAGATCTCTGGTATATAATTCTGACATTGCATTCAATTGGTAATACATGAAAAAAATGTAACTTTTAATGAGTTCCTTAAAAAATACTGTTGTGATGCATGCAGAAGAAATTTTTAAAATACAGTTTTAGTATCAGGTTGTTATTTCAGTATTCATTTTGGTTTTCTGGCTATAGCAACTATCGTTTGCTTGAAAAGTTTATCATGCTCAAGAGCAAAACGTAGGGAAAGAATATATCAAAAATGAAAAGTTTTACCAATGGATGCAATATTCAACTAAATGAAAAAAATCAAATAGTACCTGTTAAACTATACCTGACAAGAATTGCCACCTCAGGTGAGATAAATAAGAAATAGAGAAAAGGAGACACTTACTGAAAAACCTAAATTTATAAGCAAAACAGTGACAGCTATTTCAGGGAAAATAAAATATAGTTTGTGTCCCTAACATCTATGAGCTGTTTGAAGTCATGCCAATAAAGTCGCCAAAGATTTTCTTTGCCAGTAATATCCTGACTGAGGGCACTTGCCGAGAGACACAAAGGGAAGAAAGGAAGAATGCTTTTTATGTCCCAGATATCTGCTGTTACCTGAGGAGGCAGAAGGAAAGAAGGAAAGATAGGAGGAAGAAATAAATGCCTTAACAATAAAGTCAATAGACTTTGTTGATAACAATTCTTCACTTCATAGAAATAGGGACAATTCTCCATGCAGCACATGCCCAAGGGGCAAAGTCAACAACCAAAAGAAATATCAAATGAGGAACTAGATGGTGTTGCTTGGAAAAATTGAATAACTGAGCGGGAAAAGAATTTACTGACTTAAGCCTCTATTCTAGAGATAGAGACCTTAACTCCTGAATAATTGTTTTTTTAAAATAATTTTTTAATTTAAAAAAATATATAACAACAAACAAATGCAAACATTCTTAACATATGATCATTCTATTCTGCATATATAATCAGTAATTCACAATATCATCACATAGTTGCAAATTCATCATTAAACATGAATAATTGCTTTGAAGGTCTCAAAAATTAATAATAGTTATTTGCAACAGATTATTTGAAGTTTCAGAAAACACTGATTTTTAAATAAAAGTTTTTCCACAGCACATACATTTGGTAGAAAAATCTATTAATTGTTTTTTAATTATAATTGGAAAAATTATATATATGTACATACATACATGTATGTATTCCAAATATAACTCTAGAAATAATCAAGGGAAATTGTGTGTGACTGTGCTAGTAAAGTCAGAGAAACACCAACTACTGAAGAAAAATTCTGCTGAATATAGCTTTCTTACCACATATCTTTAAAAGAAAAAAATCCTTAACATTCAGATGTGACAAATGGTGAAAATATTATTGTCCTATATTCATACTTAACCTTAGTAAACTGACTTAGTACCAATAATTAATTAAACTATCATATAATAATAATTTTAGTCAAATTGCAAAATTCAACTGTAAAACAAAAAATACTGAATATCATAAGTCTATTGAAAACAAAAAAAATTATTAGCTATAATGGGACTTATACAAACTAATAATATAATAGAGTGCAGTGAATTAGAAGTACTATTCTATCTTTACCTACCCCTGAGCTCCTACCCTAAAATGGAGGGAAAAAAGGAGAAAAAGTGGGAAGGTAAGAGGTAGGAAGGTAAGAAGGGAGGGTGGGACCCTAATAAATGAACTTGATCTACATTTATTAGCCAACTTATGATGGTTCCCACCAGTCTCTGAATCATTCTATGTTGTCTGGAAAGACACCTCTGACTTGGAATAACTTAAAAACAACGTTTAGAAGTGGCGTCACAAAAGTTTTTGCCATAAGTGAGAATCTAATTCTGTCTGGTGGAAGATTGTCTTTTACATAGTGTGATTTCATTTACATATGGGTTTTGAGATTGCTTTATGGTGGACACATATCATATAAATATAAACATTCATGTCACAGCAACTGTTTGATACAGTCACTAAATGCCTGCATCAATTTCCTGTAGGTCAAGTTTATCTTTGGATTTTTTAATTAATGGACATTATTATATTGATTTCTTTCATCAAACGTAAAGATTATGAATAAAATAAAAGCTAAAGTTGGATTGGAATATTTACTTCTATTTATTCATGTGGAACTATGTCAGTATTTTATATAAATAATTATATATATGATATTTTTTAATATATATAATTTACTAATATGCAATTAAGCTGTCAACTTTTCATTATAAAGAAGCCAGGCTCTATCTAGCAAGTTAATAACCATATGATTACATTATTTAAAACAGTATACACTCTATTTTTCAAAACTACAAGGAAAATTAGAGTTCTAAAGCTACAAATTAGCAACATTGAAATGAAACCAAAGAACAGAAATTTGAGATCTTTTCAGGGAAACTGTAGAAAGTTTAAGAGTATATATCATCTTTTCTTAGTGATAGTTCATTGCCAATACAATGAAGCTCAGACATATGTAACTTGCATGACTTTCATCAGCTTAGATTAAAAATATATTAGATTTTTCACTAATCTGCATAATGGTGCCCTGACACACTCACATGACCTAATTGTTGGGATGT
>PVIY010048513.1:0-17249 GCA_004026745.1 Myrmecophaga tridactyla
CACATATTTTCTCCCTGGTGCCATTGCAACATTTATTTATTATTATTTATCATAAGTGAGTACTCAGAAATGATTGCTTTTGGATAGATATGACGACCTGAACATCTCAGATTTTAATTGCATTAATTTTAGTATGAATGCAGTAAGTCATGTAAACTCTGAATATTTTGTTGAACATCCTATACTCAATTAAATCTGTTTACAAATTTTCTTTCAGGTGTAAATTTTAAAGAAACCCACCATACATGCTACCTGTAAATACATAGTCTCACCTAGGCATTCCTGTGCTAAACAGCAAGTAGTTCATATATTATATATTTCATCACATTTATCATTTCTAATCCCTTTTTTGTTTAGACTTCAAGTCATGCAAAACAGTGACATCAACAGAGAAGAAGTCTATGATAGTTAAACTATCCACAGTGCAGTATGAGATATCTGCAGAAAAGAATGTAGAATGAAAGAAGGAAGGAAGGAAAGAAGTGGAAAGGAGGAAAATATTTATTCTACATTTAAAAATAGTAAAGGAAACTTTCATTGTATTTTAGAATGAACATTTTGAACTTCAGAAATAATTTTACAAATGGCAGCCTTTAAGAGTAATTTAAACAGCTGATTTTTAAAATATAAAACATATGGCATTTCAATGCATTAGAAAACAAAAGCAATCAGTTAAAAACAATTTCTTAAGGGTGGATTGCTACATTTCCAACAACAGTTTATTTTCCATTAACGTTATTCATCTTAGTCATAGCACAAAACTTTTGGGGAGGGATTTTCTGAACTTAAAAAATCAATTAAATAACAGAATTTTATATCTGGAGTACTGTTTGAAGACCATTAAAGCTTAATTACTTTAGAAGAACATTTTTATTGACCTTGCTTTTTTAAATCAGAAAGCGTACATACGAGCAATTTTTAATGTTGAAGTGACTCTTAAAAGAGTGGTGATTAAAAAAAATTTTCCAAATGTTTGAAATTTTTTTATCTTTTAAATTATCCAAGATTAATCTGCCTGTGAAATTTTTAATCAATATTGATCAAGATGGATTACTGGGTTAATTTTTTAACTGGATAGGTTGGTATGGCCATAGCTATTGCTAAAATAGTAAATTATTTTATTATTTGCTAGCTTGTTACTCTTCTCCATCCATTTCCCTAATTATTTTGATTCATCCATAAGACATCATATGATTCCAATGATGCACCTGTATTTTTGTTGAATTTATCTCACATCACCTGGCATGCAAATGCCTAGCAACAAATATAGAGTAGTTGCTCTTTTCTGGTCACAGGGTCCAATCAACATGATATCAATATAATGAACCAGTGTGATGTATTGCAAGAGGGAGAAATGATCAAGGTCCCTGAATGTAAGATTATTGCATAGGGCTGGAGAACTGATATACCTGAGGTAGGACAATAAGCTATATTGCCGACCTTGTTATCTGAAAGCAAACTGCTTCTTATGGTCTTTATTAATGATAATTGAGAAAACAAAACGTTTACTAGATCAATAGCTGCACCCAAGGTGTCTAGAGATATGTTGATTTGCTAAGGCAACAATACCAGATCTAGAACAGCAGCTGCAACTGGAGTCACCACCTGATTAAGTTTATGACAATCCACTGTCATCTCCAAGAACCATCTGTTTTCTACGCAGGCGAAAGAGGAGAGTTGAATGGGGATGTGGTGAGAAAAATCACCCTGCATGTTTCAAGTCTTTGATGGAGGCTTTACTCTCTGTAAGCCCTCCAGAGTCCAGTACTGCATTTGATTTATTACTCTGTTAGGAAGAGACATGTATTAGTTTGCTTAACATTTCGGAATGCAATATACCAGAAATGGATCCCCTTTTATATAGGGGAGTTATTCAGTTGCAAGTTTATAGTTCTAAGGCCAAGGAAATGTCCAAACTCAGGCATCAACAAGAGTATACCTTTACTAAAGGAGTCTGATGTCATCCAGAACACATCTGTCAGCTGGTAAGGCACAAGGCTGCATCTACTGATCCCTTGCTCCTGGGCTTCATTGCATTTAGCCTCTATTTTCTGTAAGATTTCCTCACTAGACATCTGTGGGCCTTCACTTAGCTCTTCTTGGACACAACTTTGGGTTCTGGCTTGCTTAGCATTTCATGGAAAAATACATGGTGATGTCTGCTGGGCCCTCCATCTCCAAATGTCTGACTGACTATGTTGCTTCTGTTCTTCTAGCATCGCATCAGTTCTGAGCTTTCTGCAAAATGTTTCCTCTTTTAAAAGGCTCCACTAAATTAATCAAGACCCAACCAGAATGGGAGGAGTCACATCTCTATCTTAACTAAAAAGCTACACCCACAATTGGGCATGCCGCAGCTCCATGGAGCTAATTTCATCAAGAGGTCATGCCCATAACTGGAAGTCTTATAGCTCCCTTATAGAGTTACCACCCTACAAAACTGAATCAAACTCAAAGGACCTGGCTTTTCTGGGGGTACACAACACTTTCACACTGGTGCATTCTACCCTCTGGAACCCCAAAGTACATGTTCTTTCTATCTACAAAATCCATTCACTACACACAATATTGCAAAAGCCTTAAACAATTTCAATAACAGTGCATATATTATACAAAGACAAAAACAAAAAAAAGTCTTATCAAAGCCACTAGGCCTGGTCTATTACAAGGCAAACACCCTCCTCTGGTTGTTGACCTGTGAAAGTCAGAGCAAGTTACCTGCTGCCAATATGCAAAGGAGACACAGTCATAGGATACATGTGCACATTGCCATAAGGAGAAATCAAAAGGTACACAGAGGCCACTGGGCACAAAAACCTGGAGGAAAAACTCCATTACATTTCAAAATCTGATGGTCATTTTTCCTCAGGGCTTTAGGAAATAGCAGGCATGCCATTTCCATGGGCTGCAGTGCCCTTGCTCTACCCAAATGCTGGGTGGGGACTGCAAGATTGGAGCTCACTGGGAAGACCACCTTTTTCTTGGCTCCAAACATCACAGAAGCACCCAGGATCTCTGCCATCTCTGGGACATATGTTCAACCTCTCCAGATCAATGAGATGGCAGCCAGCCTCCCTAGAACCCCTGTTTTATGTGCTCCACCTTTCCCAAGGCTTGGGGCAGCTCATATATTCCTGAACAATGAAGCGGAAGGTCTACTTTCTGCTTCCAGGGCAAAGTCACCCTCTTCATGTGTATGCATGCTTCTACTCTTCTGGCCTAAGATTTCCTGGCTCCAGACCTTAGCTTCCATTGCTCTGCCTCTGAAGACATTTTTCTTTTAATTTGTCCCTTTTCTGCCCCTTTTAGTCCAGACTGGCAGTAGTTCCATATATACAGATCCTGAAATACTCTTGTTGGTTTTCTATGCAGTATGGAGGGATCGTATGCAGTTCTATAATAGCTGACTGCTTCCATGTTGGTTAAATCCTCACAGAGGGTACTATTCTCTGGGGTCTCCCTTTCTGGATGCCCAGAAATTTCCATATCATCAATTTCAGATTTATTTGTACCCAGGAGTTCAGTTCTCAACTTATCTCTTTTCTCTTGCATTTTACTATAAGTTTTAAGGTGCTGCCAGACTGCATTTTCCATATTTAGTTTGGAAATTTTTTCTGCTGAATATCCAAGTTCAGCATTCCCAAATTCTGCCTTCCACCACTATGGCAGTTAGATTCAATTGGCCAAGTAACAGCACCTAGTTCTGTTGCTGTGGACATGAGTCAGTGGTAAGCGAACCTCATCTGTTGCTGATTACATCTGCGGTCAGCTAAGAGGCGTGCCTGCGGTAATGAATGGAGTCTGATTTAATTGGCTGGTGCTTAAATGAGAGAGCTCAATGTAGCACAGCCCAAGTAGCTCAGTATACCTCATCTCAGTACTCACAGCTCAGCCCAGACCTTTGGAGATACAGAAAGGAATCACCCTGGGGAAATTTTTTGGAACCCAGAGACCTGGAGAGAAGGTCAGCAGAGATTGTCCTGTGCCTTCTCACATAAGAAAGACCCTCAGTTGAAAGTTAGCTGCCTTACTCTGAAGAACTAATGAAATAAATCCAGTTTTATTAAAAGCCAATCTGTCTCTGGTGTGCTGCATGCCAGCATATAGCAAACTAGAACAACCACTAAGAAAACTTTCCTTCCTGTTTGCAATAACACACTCATCATTTCTTTCTAAAGCCTCATCAGAGGTACTTTAGAGTCCACGTTTCTACCAACATTCTCCTCAAAGCACTCTAGGCCTTCTTTATCAAGCACCTCACAACTCTCCCAGAATCCTCCATTTATCTATTTATAAAGTTGTTCCAACATGTTTGGAATTTGCAAACTGCATCACTCCACTTCTTTGGTGCAAAAAACTGTATTAGTTTGCTAAACACAACTGGAATCCAATATACCTGAAATGGATCAGCTTTTATAGAGAGGATTTATTAAATTGCAAGTTTATAGTTCTAAGGGCATAAAAATGTCCAAATTCAGGCACCAACAAGAGGTTACCTTCACTCAAGAAAGGCTGATGCCATTCAGAACACATCTGTCAGCTGGGAAGGCATGTGGTTCCTATGGGGTGCCTCACTTGGCATCTGTGGGCCTTCATTTAGCTCTTCTGGGACACAACTCTGGATTCTGGCTTGCTTAGCACTGCATGGGAAGGCACATGGTGATGCCTGCTGGGGCCTGCATCTCCAAACATTTGGTTTCATGATGGCTCTGTTGCTTCTCTTCTCCAAACATCTGCAATAGGTCTGAGCTTTCTCCAAAATGTTTCCTCTTTTAAAGGACTCCAGTAAACTAACTGAGACCCACCCTGAATGGGAGGAATAAATCTCCATGTAACCAAAAGGCCATACCCAAAATTGGGCATGCCAAATCTTCCTGGAGATAATCTTGTCAAAGGCCACACCCACAACTGCAACTGTTATATCTACTTGGAGATAATATCATTAAAAAGGTTTCTACTCTACAATATTGAGTCAGGATTAAGGGATATAGCTTTTCTGGGGTACATAGCACCTTCAAACCAGCACAGGGCACTTTTATTAACTTCCACTTTGCCTCTTCTATCATAATATTTTCATTACTCAAGTCAGGGGAGCATTACACAGATTCTGCCAGTTACTGAGTATATGTATTCAAATTATACATACCACAGAAAAGGTCCAGAATAAATAAATAACCACAGAAAAGGTCCAGGGGCATACTGGGCCCAGTGTGAGATGGACCTGAGCTAAAATCCTATTGATCAGTTGACTTCCATAAACCTCTACTCTGATGGTGGGCCATGGTGATATTTCATTTCTCTTGGAAATAATGTCAATTCTGAGCCAGAATCTAACCATCTTAGAATATCTGTTCATTCCTTTTCTGCAAAGCACAGCTACCCTGGGAAAAAGATCATATGTCAACTTAGGGAAGGCTGGGAGGGAAATTGACAGTATAAATTGTGGGCAGTTTAGCAGAGTCCTTCTCTAATGAGTTCTAGTCTTCTCTTCACTCAAGGGGTTCTGGGTCTATAAACTCTCTCAGTCTAGGAATTGATTAAAGAACTGGGACTCTGTTTTTGTAATTCAATTTGGACTTTACTTTACTTGACTTAGAACTCTCCTGCGTATAGAGATTAAGTAAGCATTTAGTAGACAGCTAATCTATTTTATGTCTAGATATACCATGATCTACTATCCAACACTATACGTCAGTGTGTGTCTGATTACTTTGATTACTGCTTTGAGTTTATTGTCCATTGCCACTGTCATCTACCAACGATAGATACAATCATTACAATTGTGTTTAAGGAACCATGTGCAATGATCATAGTTCTCACAGTAGCGTATGACCTACAGAGAAGAACAACCACAGAACTCTTCAAGGATATTGGAGTTAGTCTCACAAATTTGTTTTTCATAGTCCTGGTGAAATGTGTGTTCTTTGGACATTCCTAAGGTGGATGAGCAGGTCTTACATGAGAAACCCACGGGGGTAATCTCCCTCATCTTTTGTATTCCCTCGTCTTCATTATTTGAGAACTATTCTAGGACTTCAAACTCAGGCAATGTAGGCCACCTTTAGGTCCATGCTTCAGTCAACCTTCCAAAGAAACTCTTAGCGCCCTTTCTAACTTCTTGAGCTACAACATTGAATCTAGAATCTCTGGTTAGTGGTACTACATCAATAAATTCAGGTTGATTCAACTTTATATTCTTTCCATCACCCTACATCCATAATATCCATTTCCTCACACATTTCCCAGATTACTGTCTATATTAACTGGAATTTTTTTTAAATTCTTTTAGAGTGCAGCATACCTCCTCATTGTTGACACTTTGTACCTCACCTTTTGGGGCCCATTGAGACCTCAGTTTAGTTATACATCTGGAAGAAAAAGGGGCAGCAAGAATAAAACATGTGAAAAATTAGAAGTGTCTAGAAAGCCAGCTACTTCAGGGCATTCCATTATAATTTCATATGGTAAAAGAGGATTAATCTCTTAAGACAGAGAAATAAGGGCTATTTCCTCAGGGAAAGTGGTTGCATATTAATCAGGCACCGCAGTGTTAGCCTCTTCAGGTGGAGGTTTCATGGTTGATTCCTCAGTGCAGAGTAGACATGGGCTGGATGATTCCTGAAGGAAAACCGTTAGTTTATGTGGCAAAAAAAATCAATAGAATCTAGGATTTCAATGTTCCCAAATCAACCCATATGTCTTCATTCCAACTTTCAGGATCAAATTCCTTCCTTTTTATGCAATTTTATTGAGATATATTCATATACCCTTTAATTGTCCAAAGCGTCCAATGAATGGTTCACAGTATCATCAAATAGTTGTACATTCATCGTCACAATCAATTTTTGAACATTCCATTCCTTTCTAACCAATGCTTTAACTTTAACAGCAGACACCCTTCAAAGTTGGGAATTTAGTTTCCCTAGTAATTCAGCCACTTCCACAATGAAACACTAAGTCTGGTTTGCAGAAATCTCAATTCTGCTGCTACAGGAAATATATATTTTTTTCAAAGAATGCATAAAAATGTTCACATCCTTACTGCCACAGTTAAGCTGTGTATCTGAAGTCTTGATCTCATTTCTTTCTTTTACAACTATGCAAAATATTAAGGGACAAACAAAAGGTAAAATGTTAAACTTATAATTCCACAAGACTCTGTTAAGTTCTCAAAAACACTCTCACCAGAGTATTGCCTCTTATAAGTATTTGAGTAGCTATATCCAGTAGTGATATTCTGTGCATCTACTGCCAACTCGTGCCATGCACTATCAGTGCCATCTTGATTACTGTAAATAGAGTCTTTAGTTACCTTTGAATCTAATCAAATTAGAGAACCAATTCTGAAAAACCTATAACCAATTAAAATATCTCATACTTAATACTTTGCTTCTCAAGTAGCATGCCAGGTACAAACCTATATTAGAGTTATCTAGGGAAACAGAATCAACAGAAGATACATATGTATATGAATGTCATATGTAAATATTTTGAGATTTTTATGTGAATTGCTTCAAATTACTGTGGAGATGGGAAGTCCAAATTCCATAGAGCAGGCTACAAGCTGGGGACTGTGATGAAGGTTTTCAATGAATTTCTCAGAGATGTTGGCTAGCTGAAGTAGAGATAGAAATTTTCACTTCTAATTACTGAAATCATCACTTCTCCTTTTTTAAGACCTACTTGGATTAGGCTTCTCTTATTGTTGAAGACAATCTCCACAGTTTCTAAATGTAATCAGCCATAGATACAACCAACTTACTGAATTTAAATGTATGAAATGTCCTCCTAGTAATAATCAAGCTAGATTTTACGCAACCACATAATTGGACGCCATAACCTAGCCAGGCTGACACATGAACTTAAAGATCAGATACACTAAAGAAAATAACATCTCAATTTTCTCCTTGAAATATGTTTTCATCTTCTAATAAATTCCTCAATTTTGCAAGTCAGTGGTTTGTAAATAAGATATTAATGTATGGTTATAGTGTTTGTCTTTGTTGCCTATCAGCAACTTAGATAGTGCTTCACTCATAGCAAATAATAAACAAAGGTTTACGGTATTAGGATCAACTGAAAGATGAAATATATTTAAAGTCCCAGAGTTATACTGAAGGGCTACTCATTATTTGGTTTTTAATAATTTATTACTGATGTAGAAAGGTGGAAACCATAAATCTATTTTTGAAATCAGAAAACCAATATAACTTTGGAAAATTTTCTTTATTGTCCACATTGATCAAGAAAAAAATATATATATATAATATACATATAAATTCTGTCTATAAAAATCTTCATCTGAATTCATTTGGAAAGAATTATGACTTTAGGACTCATTTACAGTAATTAAATTGAAATTGGGATATATTATATTACCTCTAGATTTAGATTTGTTCTCTGTCACTTTCATTTCCTCATTCGTATGTTCATTGAGCAAATACTTTATGAATTTCTAACACATACTAGAAATTGCACTTGAAATTTTCAGTAAGCAAAGAAAAGCTTCTCCTTAGTAGATATTGTATTCTGGTGGGAAAGTTGCACAGCCATGACTATGAAATATAACATATGCAACATTTGTGAGAGGAATACATTCCAGACAGAGGAAATAGTAGATGCAAATGCCTTAAAGTAGATTGGTGTCTGGAACAGAGTACTATGGGAAAGAATAACAGGCATGAAATCAGAAAGGTAAATGGTAATATGAAGGGCAGATCATATATGGCCTTACATTAATGCACTGATTGATATTGAAAATTACTGCAAGGTGTAGATATTAAAGAGTAATAGCATAACATAATTTACATTTATTTATTTATTTGCATGGACAGCCTCCAGGAATTGAACCTGGGTCTCTGGCATGGCTGGAGAGAATTCTGCTGCTGAGCCATCGTTGCATCACCCAATTTACAATTTTAAAAGATTATTCTAGCTACTGCATTAAAAACAGAATTGTGAGAGCAGATTGAAGGAGAAGAGGTAAAAGGCAATTGCAATAATAATCTAGTTGAGAAATGTTGGTAGATTAAATCATGATAGCATATGTGGAGGTGTTGAGAAGTGGTAGCATTTTGAATTAATTTTGGAAGTAGAGCAAATAAGTGTTGATAGATTGAAATTGGTGTGTGATCAGAAGATAATTGAAGAATGACTCAAAGTTTTGGCCCAAGTAACTAGAATTATGGGGTAGTTCATAATTGGAATAGGAAAGAGTGGCGTGGGAGAAGTTTGGGGAAGACGAAAAGGAGTTTGCTTGTGAACACATCTCTTAGATACCTAAACGGAGATATTAAGATGACGGTTGGAGTTTAAAAAATAATTCTTAGCTGAGAAGTTTATATCTACTTGAGGAAAAACGAATATTTATACATAAAATGAATGCCAGAAAACATAAAATTATACGAAGAACTTGATAAGTTAGGAGGGAATTATTTTAAAAGCAATACATTTTCTCATTACTTTTTCCTATGAATAAAATGAGTCGCTTGTTTTATCATATGGGAAATAAAAGTTTAATTTGAAAAATTCCAGTTTGTGGAAATTGTTTAGACAATGAAAATGGGAATATATTTTTCAACCATGTAAAGCAAACATAATTTAAAACAATACTTTTAGGTTCAAAAATGTCAAAACGTTGAAGAATAGCCTGGGAAAATATATTTCCCCAAAGGCAAATATTGAATTCATGTCTTTTTAATTACCCTGATACGCTCTTCCCACTAAATAGTGATTTAAAAAATATAAACTGGCAACATTTCAAAACTTTTTCAATATCTAATGCAGTTCACTCTCAACAAAGTATTTTAAGGTATAAAAATTGAGAAAAATAACCATTTGGATTTATAGCATTTGTGATATCTAGACGCACGGATGAATGTGGAAAATATTGATGCTTGTCATCACATTTTTTTTTTGGTTATATCAAAAGCTCTTTTGGAAGTTAATGAATCATTACATTTACTTTTTTTTTGCAGTTTGATCAATGTATAAGTCTCTAGTCATCCTTTCATCTCCTCAGTAAACTGTAAACAGAGTTTAGGAAGTTACCTCCTCAAATACAAAGATCCATCTGAAATTAATCTCTAAGGCACCAAATTCTATGACTATTACATCATATAACACATTTGCAGAAGCAGATTTCAAAAGAATTCTGGATTTATTTTTCACTAGAAAGCAAAGCCAAATTTATATTGACATATTTGATATGCATGATACAGATATCAGGGAATAACTATTCAAACTGACATATTGAAGACATGTGGTCATCTCCCATACATATTCTATCAAATTCTACTAAATCAAACTCAGGGCAAAATGCAATATGGAGATCTCAGTCACTTTGCTTAAAGAGATACCATTCACTCAGTATCCATACATCTTGTTAAAGCATAGAAGAAGATTTTGAGGAGGATTTGAGAAAAAAGAGATTTTATTATTTAAATTCATTTTACTTTCTACCCTTTCCTCTTCACAGCCTGGCACAGTGCCTGACGCATGGTTGGTCATCAAAGAGCATTTGTTTTGTATGAGAACAAAGTTTTGTATCTGAGCAAAAATGTCTATGTAATATCTCTACGAATTGCAAATATAACTACAAATTTGACCAAAGAATTGGTATATAAGTTTTACTAGTTGGAAACAAGTTTTCAGAGACACAGAGACATTAGATTCTTGAGGTAGGAAAGATTGAGGCAAACTTCATTTCTCATTCATGTCTTGCATGGATTCCAGTGAAGATGGCATCATTCCAGAGCAGATTCACACTCAGAACATACCGGGCAACTGTTAGCCATGTTATTTTATGTCATACTTTTACAAGTAAATACATACTTCATTTCAGTTCTTAGTGTACTTAGATTAATTTATCCCACCCCAGGATATGTTTCAAATCTGCAAACACTAGGATAAAACAAACAAACAAAAATGTAAGGGAAACAAAACAAAAAGATGGAGAAAGAAAATTCTAAAAAGTCATGGACCCATATTTTACTTAATGTCACTGCCTAAGTAAAGCAAGTTAATTAAATCCATCAATTGATGAAGAGAATAAGCATTTAACAGTAAATCCTCTGAGTAAGTTTCATATGAATACTGTAACAATATAGAGGAAATTATACAATATTTCATTAGGTTTATAATACACAGAAAAATAGAAATTAATGATGAAAATAAATAGAATCCAGCAATAAAATAAAGTAATAATAAAGCAATTTTTAATCATTGCAGAAATACAATGATAGCTTAATATTAGAAAATCTCCTACTATAATTCAACATTTTTGTAGATCAATATATGATAGAACATACAGTCATACTAATAAAACACTAAATTTTATAAAAGAATTCATAATAAAATAAGATTACCTAGTATATCCTTGACATAATTAAATATTGTATCTCAATTCAAAGGCACTATTTTGTCTAGTGATAATATAGCCAAAGCATTCCCATTAAAGTAGGGAATAAGAAATTATCATCACCATTATTTAACATTAATTTGGGATTGATAAGATGAAATATTGTCTAAAAGGAATAGTCAAAATTACTATTAGTTATGGCTGATATTGTATGCTTTGAAATCTAAAATATTAATTGTTGTATAACAGCATAAACTAGAATTGAGATAAAGTGACTTTTATCATTTTTTGCAGAAGGGAATCAAATATTTGATTAAATGATAACGATAACTATTATTTACTTAAAATGTCTGGACGTGAGTCTCTCAATGATTTGGCTTTTCCCTCCTCATTCTAAGATACCAACTGTTACTCCAAACATCACATCCTTGCACTCCAGCAGACTAGGAAGAAATGAAGGGGTGGCTGGAAAGAAGACTTCCTCCCTATAATGCTTTCCTTTACATCCAGAAAGATGATCTTCAACAGAATCCTGAATATTTCTTTCAATGTATCATTTATAGAAGTAGGTCACATGCTTGCATCTAGTCCAAACACTAAGCACTGGAATTATAGTGACAGATGTAGGCCTATTATGACGCATCTCTTGCTCTTTCTTCATAAATTATTCCTTGTGTAATTTTTATTCCTTAAAGAAGAAAGGCCTTATTCCCCCTAGGAGAAATATGGCACAGTAAAAGACTAAAAATGATCTGGTCCAGCATCTGAAGGAGAATGTGGAAGAGGGTTTTAAATTAACATGAGAGGCAGACAAGTTCCCCAAACTTAGGCCATAGTAAGGATTTGAACTTTCTTTCCAATATATGGTTCTAATCTAAGATATGCTCATGCTTTCTAAAAATTAGTCTGGCTGCCCTGTGGAGAACAGACTGGATGAATAGCAGAGTGGTTATGGAATGACTTGTCAACAGGTTATTTACTTTTTTGAGGACTATGCCCTGTGCTTCAAAATATTCCTTGAATCACCTTTACTATCATACTGTTTACCTCATAATTTAATGAACTGAATAAAACTTTTGACACAGGTTCAATCTATATCTGCATAAGAGTGGTACCATCAGAAAAGTACAATCTGCAATACGTAGGCCCACCTGATCTCACATTAAACAGAGAAGCAAGTTTCTTTGTCTTTGTGAGAAGGCAAATTTTACTGAAAGTGCATTCGCAAGGAACTGGATGAAGACTTTCTAACCCCACTTCAAAGTGATAAAAGTGATTCAAACTTTTATGCCCCAAAGAGACAAAGAAATGGCATGGATCCAAAAAACAGGAAATAAGAAACAAAAAACAAAACTAAGTAAAAGCCACAGAATTCATTTAAATTGAGTAATGGTTGCCTGCTTCATTTTGTTTGGTAGTATATCCTGGTATCTTCTAGGCCCTCCTCTACTTAACCTTTCAGGTTTTGATCTTGTCCTTAAAAAGAGAAGAAGGTACTGTTATTTATGAGTCCATATGGTGTTTCTGGCATCGTTTCGCTCTGCCTTATATGCTATCTTATTAAGAAAATAAAGCTGGGAAAGTTTTGTTAACATAACCAGGAAAAGGGAGTAAACTTTTGAGATCAGATTACAGTGAACTATACCAGGTAGGGCCTTCAGGCTTGAAGTGAATCAAAGCTGCTTGAGTGAATTGACAATAATAAACATCTCTAGCTACCAAAGATTATACTAAGCCTTTTCCAGTGAAAGGATTATATTGAACATTATTCCTACTATCCACCTATCAAGTGTAATATTTTTTACAGTTTTGAAAATTACACTGCTGCAGTTTTAGAAGCCTCACCAAGAAGGTCGAAGACTCACTTGGTGGAACTCATTGTACAGTCTTGTATGGGAAGTACAACCCATGGGCCTTTTAAGTCCAGGCTTGTTTGTTTTTAATTTTTCTGTATCTGAATTGAATTCTTAAGGTCAATAGAAGATTAATTCCCTGGGCTCAACTCCTCTTCCTATTTTTTTTCCCTGTCTTTCTTTTTATTGTTGTTGTTTGTTTGACTCTCTTTTATTGTTAGAAAAGTTAGGTTCTGTTTCTCATTTGTTTATTGTCAGTTAATCATTTGACATTGGTAACAACAATGACTGGGCATCAGGATTTATGATTTAACCATTTCGTGCTTTCCAAAAAGTGAATAATAGAGAACTATTCTATTGTATGAGAAAGAACAAAGAGTCTAATTTGCTATCATTTTTAGTTTCCTTGATAGGCAGAGTTCTAAGATGTACAGTGACTTTTCCTGTTGGGGCTACTTTGTGATCCTGTTGCATTACATGGTGAAAGGAACTTTACACATGTAATTAAGTCCAATCAATTATCCTTAAAATAGGAAGATTATCTGGGTGGGCCTAACATAGGACCTTGAGTTCCTTAAAAGCAGAGTTTTCTCCTACTGGTAACAGAGGGAGGTGAGAGTGAGTCAAAGCTTGAAAAGTATTTGGCACAAGAGAGGTATTTTGTTGCTAACTTTAAGATGCACAGGAACTTAGTAGAAAGAAACTAAGAGGAGCCTCTGGCCAATAGCCAGCAATAAAGTGGGAAACTCAGTCCCACAGCAGCAAGGAGACTGATTCTGCCAATAACTTCAATAAGCTTGGAAACAGATGCTTCTGCAGAGCCTCCAGATACATTCCAGCCCAGCTGACCTCGATTTAAGTCTTGTGGGACCCTAAGCAGAGAACTCAATTGAACCAACCTAGACTTCTCACCTGCTGTTAGTTAATAAGTAGGTGTTTTAAGTGAATAAGTTTGTAGTGATTTGTCAGAATAGAAAACCAATACAGTTTGTCTATTTAAATATTTTGAGCATGTCAACTAAGCAAATACTTTGTGCTTATTAGAAAACAAAGCAGTTTAATGATACATGGACAAATATTTTCTGTTTTCTCAAGCCTGCCCTGATTCCTCTCCTATAAATTTCAAGATATAGGGTGGATACTTAACAAAATATAGTCTTGAGCCTACTAGAAACACTGTATCAATTATTGTTAATTAGTGGTACTCAAAGAATAAAATCTTGGATAGTTTTCCAAACTGATGACAATTAGAGAATTTTTCATCTCTGCCAGAAAATGAGTTGGTATCGCCAGGCATCTTTTGTAGCTCAGAAGCAAGTGTCAACATGAAAGGAGACTACTGAATCCAAGATCCAGTGAAATAAGACTTTACCACCTAAGGAAAGAATTGAGAAAGATGACTTAACGGTAGATACAATAGCAGTGCTTTGGAAGATTACCTTTTTTAACGTTCTTTTTTTGATGAATATATGAAGAAACCTTTTTTCTTTCTCCTTGATAAATCTCTAATGATTACTTTGATAGACTGCATATGTGTTAACGGAAATGAAACTCTTTAGTGGTATATGATTATCAGTGACCCCTCAAATTTCAGATACAAATTATTTTGCTTAGTATTCTTATTTTTCATGGCAACAGAGTAATTTGTATATGTTCAATATTATCAGAACATATGAATTGTGCAACTGAGGCCATATTTTATCTTTGAAAATAATTTTCATTTAATAATATATGGCAAGTCCTTCATTAAGGAACAAAAATCATATTTTAAAATAGAGCCAATACTTACAAACCCATCTCAGGAAAACAGTGCTGGTGCCTGTTTTGTGGATGTAGGGTCCCAGCTTCACAGAAGGCAAGAAAGATACTTTTCAGGCAGGCTAAAAACATCAAGATCTGTTAAGAAACTTGAAGAGAAAATAATTCATCAAAATCTGTATATAGGTGTTAAAGCTCAAGGATAGAGATTATTCAGCTTAGTTTCCTACTTTTAGGGTATAAAAACAAATAATAGGAAGGAGTGCATGAGTGGTTTAGTGGAAGAATGCTCACCTTTCATGTGGGAGACCCAGGTTCGATTCCCGTACCATGCACAAAATAAATAAATAAATAAAAATAATAATAATAATGCTAGGGTCCAACCCTATATTGCTGAAAAAAAAATCCAGGTAGAAGTTAATTCTTTGCCATTATAGTTGTCAAGTATTTTTAGAAATTTTTATTAGTAACAAAAATCTTTTGCTTCAGCTATATAGATAATCAGGTTAAATATAATGAGATCAACTTTTTTTTGGAGAATAATACTTGGAAATTATCAGTAAACCAAAAAGATGGACTCACACATGGATTATTTAATTGATGATTGTACTTATATTGACTTTATATTTACTCTAAAGGAATTACGTACTAACTTGTAAATTTTTCTGTTTGGTGGCAACATAACTTCAAACTCACAGTTTTATTCCCTTGTAGGATAAAAACCAGTTTTATTTCTAATTCAGCCACCCGACTTCAAAATGCCTTTTTTTGTGAACACTAAATACCTCTTTCCTTAAAATGCTCTTTGAACAATCTTTGCCTTCTTACTAGCTCCCTTAATAAATAATGAGCTGACTAAATATTTGACATGTGTTCATTTTATGTTTACATGAGAGCTATGATTTTTATGTTTTCAAAAATCATGGCATAATAGACTGATATGATGTAGATATAGAGAAGCAAGTAAATGCAATAACAATTGAGGTAAAATTTAGGAGGAATTGGTATTCTGTTTGATATGGGGGCTCCATATTGAAGGAGATGCCAAGATGACACATTAGGTTTGCACAAATGAATGGAATTGCACAAATGAATGGAAATGAATTCCATTCAATGAGTTAGGGTCCATTGGAAAATAGGAACAGGGTGTGGTTTTATGAGGATGGTGGTGGGGAAATGTGGAAGGAAATGATTCTTGTCGTAAGAATATTTGGGTTTGAAGTATCATGAAATATTCAAGTGAATATGATAAATTTGTAGTTAGCTATGCATTGTTGGAGCTCAGCATAGAGATTTGGGAGGAAAATAAATCTTTGTTAGTCTTCAGTGCCTTTGTCTTAATTGGAACAATTATCTGTGGACATCAGTCCAGAGAAAAAAAATGAATCTAGAATATTTCATTCATAGCTTTTGTCTATCATGATACTCTAGCTGAAAGTGAAAAAGGATATTAAACTGACTTAAGCATAAAAAGTTTATTCATTGGCTCCAATAAATTAAATATTCAGAAAAAGAGCTATTTAGGGACATGGATCAATTTATGCAGTCACATAATATCAAAAATCTGTTTTCAGCTCTATCTTAGGCTTTGTTGGCTTAGTCTCAAACAAACAAACCGACTTTGTGCATGTGTTGATGAAGATAAAAGTCTGTATCTCTAGCATTACCAGTGAAATGAAGAAATATGCCCCCTGTTCAACCAGAAACTGACATTGGAAAAATAACTAAGCTTGAGGGTATGGGGTAATCAGTCTTGGTCACCTCATAGCCCCTAATGGTCGGGTATTCTTGACCTGTTGATGGAAAACTCCACCAGATAAATGATGATGAAGTTACTCTGAGGAAAATTGGCTTGTCTTTTCAGAAGATGGCAGAAGATATTTTGAGCAGGTAAAAATAGACATACAACACAGCTTAATCCAGAATGTCAGAATTCTATGGGATTATATATTTGGGGGAAAAATGAGAAGCAATTGATATAAATGTTTCTATTAAGATATTTGAATAAAAAATTTTACTAAAAAAATGAAAATTAACCTGATATATTCTATGGGGATTAATGAAAAGGTAGATTTTTTTTAAAAATTATCAGAAAAGTTGTGGGTTCACAGAACATTCATGCATAAAATACAGGATTCCCACACACTATCCCAACACCAACACTTGCATTGGTGTGAAAAATTTGTTACAGTTGATAATATTTTTGTTTAGTTCTACTAATTTTTTACAGTTGTTATATTTGTTACAATTGATGAAAGATTATTAAAATAGTAATATTG
>PVIY010048514.1:0-17248 GCA_004026745.1 Myrmecophaga tridactyla
ATAATAGGGGGAACAAATGAAAAAAATAAATTTAGTTTGAAATGCTAGTGATAAACGAAAGCAAGGGGTAAGGGGTATGGTATGTATAATCTTTTTTTCTCTATTATTGTTTTATTTCTTTTTCTGATGTCTCTTTATTTCTTTCTCTGAATCGATGCAAATGTTCTAAAAAATGATGAATATGCAACTATATGATGATGTTGAGAATTACTGATTGTATATGTAGAATGGAATGATATATTAATGTTCTTTTGTTAAGTTTTTTAATTAATAAAAAGTTTAAAAAAAAAAATTTCAAATACAAATAAAAACCCTAAGTAGTCACATAGAATGACAGAATTGAATTAACTCAAATTTAGTTTCTTCATCTTTACAACCACTGTGTTATCATCACTTAGGTAAATCTGTAGTTTAAACTAGGAAATATTTAATGCCATTGGAGTTGAAATGGCACCCTAGTTGACTTTGAATGACACTGCTAGGAAATATCACTTGAAACAAACACATGTGGCTCAGTGTGCATGGATTGGGCGCTAACTGCATAACTAGAAGTTCTCTGAATTAACTTCCATGTAGAACATGATACTTATTAAAGGCTGAGGAAGAAAAATTGTGCTGATTTTAAATTTACATACACATTATTAAATTCTACTAGTGATAGGAGCAATTGTTTAGAATTTAGACTAAGAAAAGTTTTCTTTTGGACAAGAATATTTTATCACTGACTGATTAGAATTGCTGGCATATGGTGATAATAAACTGCAGACTGACTTTGGTAGATTTGATTATTGTTTTTAAATTCTGTACAGGCAATACACCCCTTGATGCCTGCAACCAGGGCAGATATATTCCATGGACCTATCCTTGGTCACAGCGGTTTATAAAACATTTCCACTTATGATGTTATGTCTATTTCTCCACACATCTTCTTGGTGAGGAATCGTTATTATTCCTATGTTAGGAAATTGGGGCTCAGAAAAGTTTAACTAATTTGTCAAAGTACATAAAGTTTAGTATAAATGATAAAACCTATACTATAAATGAAAATTGCATTGCACATAAAGGGCTCTATGTATACTTTCTGAATTTACCCAAAATCCCATGAGATAGTTAATATTATTATTAGTACCCACATATTATTAATGAGGAAATCAGGGTACAGAGAGTCCAAAGAACCTGTCCAAAGGCTAGTGGGTAGCAGGGACTGAACTATTGGGGTAGACTCCAGAGTCAACACTCTTGTCAATACTCTTAGCCACTCTGCCATGGTCCTCCCACTTCAACTCAGGTCTGTTAACAGACCCTGTGCATTCCCCATTTCCCAGACTGCAGCCATGGTATGGATGTGTTATTTCAATAATGAAAAGAAAGCTCTCTAGGCAGACTTACAGTGTTGTTGTTTTATTTCATTTTCTTGTTTTACTTTTACTTAGAATCCATGAACATAGAGGCTGAGGATGATTACAAACTGGGACTAGGGCAGATAAAAACTTTTTCTTTCAGAAGAGTGGCTCCTTAATTAATTAAGTAATTGATTAACTAGTAATAACTCACGATATGTGCCTGTTTTATCAGTCTTAATGCTAAAACCCAACGTAGAAGGTGGGGATAAAAAAAAAGCATAGAACAAGATCACTGTTTTAAAACACCATCTGGTTAGCTTCTAATATGGTTTTTCTCAATATCCCTCTATAAAATAAATAGGAAGGCATGTAAAAGGGTGAAAACTCTCAATACTAAAACTTCAGATTTATGTTATCTTATGGTCTGAAATTCAGAAAACCAATCAATGTATGATCCCAGGAATAGATTTCTTCTATCCATTTTTGAGACCCCAGATCCTAGAATTTTTCTTGGGGTGGGAGTAAAGGGATGGTTGCTAATGGTAGCATATTGTGACCTCCCAGGAATCGTTAGGAAGAATGGGAACCAGTAGCAGTACTTCTAGAAGGGCTATATTTTACCATGTTCTCCCTATGTTTAATGTACCAGAATCAGACTATTGGAGTAGGAGCTGGTTCCAATTCAGTTTAGCAGAGATGTACTGGGTGGAAGCTTTCTATATGCTATGCCTAGCCTGGGAGCCATGAAGTATCTATTTGCCCTTAGATAATAGTGTTGAGAAGCTAATTTCATAACATCTAAGAGGACAGAGAAAGGCTTCAGGTTCAATCTACTCATTGGCAAATACCAAATTATGCTTGGGCTTTGGAAACAGACAAGTGTGTAACTGTATTTTCATTTGGTCCTTTACCTTTCTTAATCTTAGAAACCGCAGTTTCCTCATTTGTAATATTGGAATAATACTAATAGTACTAACCTCTTTTGTGGGTTAAGAACATTAAATGTGAGGCCAAAATGTATAATACACACCCACTATCTTTTATATGGCTTAGGGTAAAAAAAAATTGAGGAAAATTTTGGAATTTGAGATAGTTGGCAAATTCCAACAGGCTCTAGGCACACCCTATAACCATAATAAAATATATATATATAGTTTAGCAAAATTGTTTGCATTTTCACCTTAAGTGATGTTAATAAAGACAATAGATCACTCACATAAATTCAGTGTAGGTTTTGCTGCAAAGTGAGTTCGTCAGACTTAGAAACAAAGCATAATAAAACAAAACAACCCCTTTTAATTTTACAGAGCTTTTTGTATTTCACAGTTGAAGATAATGGATTGTGGATCAAAGATAATAATATCAATGAAAAAGAGCAACAGCAGCAGCAGCAGCAGCAGCCCACATTTTTGGAGTCCTGTGCTAGTGCAGTTGTATAGAGTATGGAGCACAGTAGCCTAGTTGGATATGTGGTTCCTGGGCTCACTCTTCCTCAGCCTCAGGGGTGGTATACAGCCCAGCCCTCCTGTGTGAATAGTTTATTTCCATCAAGGTAATTATGCCAGGCAGATGGGTTCAGACACTGAAGCTGCTAGGGTAGCCACTGACCTTCTGCATGAAGCCCAGAGTCCACCCCTTCTAACACTTCTTTGTACTAAATCTCACCTCCTTTTTATTAACAGTTAGCACCCAAAGTCAAACTTCTCCCCACTGCTATAGAGTCTTCCAATATACCAGCATCACCATTAAGCTAAGTGAAGCTCTTGTCCCAGACCCAGCTTTCTAGTTCTCTGAAACCTTCCAAATCCTTCTCTGCCTTGTGGAATTGTCACTTCCAAATCAGCAAAATCTTCTCCACTTCCACTTTATTCTCTTCCATGAACCCTGAGATTGGGAGTGGGTTGTTGAATCATTCTGTCACATTTCTGATTCCAGATTTCTACTTCTGCCATCTTGTGAGCATCCTGTTACTATTAGACTTGTTCCCATTTGCTATATCACCTCCCCTAATCTCTAGTATCTCTTGGTCTCTCAGTTCCTTCCACTTACTCATTGAAGATGGAGACCTGGATCAGAGTCTTTCTTGTCTACCCTAAACCCTATCTTCATCTGGCGAAGAGCCAAAATCCTAGCCTCCCAACAGCTCAACTTCTATCTTTTTTACTCCATGGCAGCTATCTATTCTAGCAATCCTATTCTTGACACTGTCATCATTCAAAATATCTCTTCCTAGAAGTGGGACTGGCTTCCAGAAATATGCGATCTAAAGGCTCAAATGATGTCACCAAGGATCTGTTTTCTTCATCCTCTCTTGCCTCTGACTTTGTGAGTCACACCTCCATCCTTGGATTTGCAAGTGACTTTTGACCTCTCCAGCTGCTCCCCTCTATCATGACTAGCCACAGTAGTGTCCAGCTTCATACTCTCATACCACCCCAATTGGGAAATGGAAGAGTTCCTAAGGAAACTTATTTTTCCCCAAAGAACCTATGAATATCTCCTGAGTCTCATTGACTCTGAATGATTTACATCCTAATTTCAAAGCCAGTCACCATAACCTGCAAATGGGATATATTGATGGGCTTAAGCCAATAAGAGCTCTAACCTGGAGCCAAAGATGTAAAATGGGTGAATACCTCCAAAGGAAATTTGAGTATATGTCCTATCTCCTATCTAAGGTCAATCCCTCCACAACTGTTTTGGATTCCACTCTGCTCCTATTTCTTCTTCACCCGCTTGCCACACCTCCAGGATCCGATTAATAACAGAACCCAAAAACTCTCAAATTTACTCCCTGAATTTCCCCTGGACTCATGAACTTTTTATCATACGCACGGTTAGCACTCTAGTCCAAGCAATCCCAAATAAATTCTTGCCCTGTTTTGGTGTTTTCACCACACTGCTGACAAAGCTCTTTAATTATTTAGATATATACATATTAGCTCCATTTTTGAGAGGTCCTCAATGAAGTTCCATTGCTCTTATGGTAAAGCTAGAAATCCTTGAAATCTACCACTATAGCTTGATTTCACACCTTTCATATTTGCCTTCCAATCAAAATCCTTTCCCTCTTTTGCTGCATTAACTACCACTCAGCCTACTGATATTGGTCAAAGTTTATTCCTCAAGGAATCTTCTATAGATTTCTAATCTTAGGAAGGCTTGTCTGCTATAGGCATTCTTAGACAGTAGGTCTTTCTTTTATTTTTTATTTATTTATTTTTTTAAAAATATCTTTTTTTTTAAAAAATTTGCATATGGGCAGGAGGCACCAGGGATCGAACTCCAGACCTCCAGCACGGAGGGTCAGAGCTCTGCCTGCTGAGCCATGGCAGCCACCCAGTAGGTCTTTCTTTTAGAGTCCTCAACCTAGCTCATAAATATTCAGTTGTTAGAATCATCCTTGATCAAGGCTGTCTTCCTCACTAATCTCTGAGCTCTATAAGAGCAAATTAAGGTCCATGTTAGGTTGTTATTTTTTTCTTCATTATTGCATTTCCACAACTAGCAAGAAAGTCCAGAATATATTATGTGAATGATTAAATGAAAATCTATATAAAGTGGTTAACACATTACCTGGAAAATACTAAACACTCCAAAATGGTGGGTATTTCTTATATATCACTGTATTTGTTGTTATTTTGTTGTTGTTGTTTATAATTCTCTAGTACTAGAAATGCATTTTTCATATTACTCCCTTCACCTTCATGCTATAATTCAGTGGAATCTCCTACAATCTTTGGACATTAAAGCAACTAGTGATGTACAACTCGCATTTGCTAATACACGATCAACTTATTGTATGTTAAGTAGATTGAGATGAGCTAATAACTAAAGAAGAAAGTTGTTTTCCTCTTCTATGTAAGTAAGAAAAACACTGACTAGATTGTTTAATGCCACCATATAAATCTTTTCATTCTTAGGAACATTAATTATTAGAAAAGACTGAGAAACCAGTTAGGCACCGGTATCATCAGTCCCTAAACCCCTTTTTTTATGTAATCACACATCCTGGTTCTAAAACATCTTTGCGTTAACCATGCTTAAAAATTTCTATGTACAGTATATAGTCTTAACTAGGTTAAAACAGAAAAGAAAAGAAAAAAGATTATAAAGAAATATATAAAAGTATACATTTGTCTTTCTGATAAAGAATTCCATATCTTTTATGCTTTCTTTTTTATACTTTTCTAAAACTCTAAATTCCTTAAAATGCCTATAGTAGCATTTTACCCCAATATTTGGGTATAATTTTTAAACTGTGTATATTATATTTTACATATTAAATCTTTATGTTATAATATTAAATATTAAAATAATATATTAAATAGTATATTAAAATACGCATATATAATTTCTGATCACAACGAGGTAAAAGGTATTTGCACTAAAAACATACTGAAAGTAAATACATCAAATTCTTAACTGAGAGTATCTGTGGGTATTAGGACTACTTGATATTATTGTCTCCACTTTCATAATGGAAAACAATCTCTATTTGTAAGGAAAATAAATATATATTGGACAAAGTCCTTGCCCTTGAGAATTGTGCAAAGATTCGTAGCACACAATTGATTTCTGAAAATAGATCATGGGTTATAGAAGTCAGGACTGAGAAAACATTTCACTAGGCGTCAAAATAGGATGGAAAAAAATCAAGTTTCCACTTAAAAAAATTACAGTGTAATAAATCGTCACTTGTCGTGCAAAAATAATTTGAATGGAAAATGGTTCTGAAGCCAGGAACTGGTACACTGGATTATATCAAGTATCTGATTTCTCCCCCAGCTTATAAAGCCTACTTTATATATACAAGCCGTAGCAACTGAACAAGGAAAATTAAGTTTGCTAAAATTACTTTGATTACAAAAGTAAAATTAACCATTATGATTTAAAAAAATCCAGTGGCACCAATTATATATTTCTGAAAATTTTTATGAATTGGCCCTTAATAAAATGTGTAATTTATAAATTATTATCCTGGAAATTTTATATTAGTACATATGTATATGTCCAATCATCTTTAAAATAGTGACACTGGTTGCTATACATGATTCTAATCTTATAAAATGACCTCAGTTTTGGGCCATTTCTCCCCTTCTTAAGTCCATCTTACTTCTAACTTCCCAGCAAGTATTCACTTAATGTTAAAATTTCCCCCTTTAGTTTATCAACTCTTTTGTTTCTGATGCTCAGCACTATTTTCCTAGCCATTACCTTGGCTGTTCTCCAAAACAATACCAGTTGCCTTTCTTGGCCACTAAACTGAGGCCCCCTAACCCCTGTTTACATGAATTTCCACCAAGCCCACTTTGGCACTGGGTTGAGATTGAAAAAAAGAGCCTTTATCTCAGCAAGAGTACTGCAAGCCCTTTGAAAGGTGAGGCTATGTTTGACATATTAAAAAACCTTCCTTAGTCTCTGTTTCCTAATCTGTATATGAAAATATCTTCCACAACTGATTGTTGTAAGAAGAAAATAATTCATATAAGCATCCAACTCAGTGCCTACCATACAGTAGGTAGCCACTGGATGCCAGTTACTTTTCTCCTTTCTTTGCACTTAACTATAGCACTGTTTACCAAAATTTGAAGCACTGATTCTACAAGCTGTAAATGGATATTCCTTGAAATGAGGCTTCCATAGTAAATATCTTTGGGAAACATCAGGTTAAATTACCTTTAAAGGATTTTGCCTCAGAGTCCTTAAGATGTTATGAATCTCTAGTGGAACATGCCAGCAAGATTTTCTAAATATATTTGACAACAGATGTCTTCTCTCATCAAATGTTTGTAAAACAAACACGGATTAGAAAATCATATTGTTAATTTGACTCCTTTTTATGCAGACCTCAAATTAAAGCTCCTATTTTATTGATTGATGTCCAAAGATACATTGTTTTTTTAAAAAACCTGTTTATCTTTTGAACCTATTTTGCAGCTAAACAGGAATTTGCAAAGCAAAATGGGAAATTAAATTGGATGCCGAAGCTGAAGTAAGATAGAAACATGGGAATCACAAACTTCAATTTCAGATTTTGTGTGTTTAGCAAAATGTCCCTATTGTTTTCAGACACTGACATTATAATAGTTTAAAGTTATACATTTAAACAAAAAACATAATTTTTTTTCCATTGGAATTAAAATTTCATCTCCAGTATGGAATAGTGAATTACTCCTGCAAATAACAGAACTCTCAAAAAAAAAAATAATAAAGAAAGGACTTCTTTGGGGATGTAAAAAATGAACAAAATGCCATTGGGTATGGGGGAGTTAAAACTTTAGGCAAAGAAAGGAACAGAGTGACAATCCTGGCTTTGTGGCTTTACTTTGAAGGCAGCCACATCATGGTAGAGATGGCATTGGGTGACAAATTCTGATAGAAAACTCTGCAATTTTTTTTGGCAACTAAACCAGGTGAAAGAACTGCGAAATCCCACAAGATTTCGTTCTTGTAGAAATTCACAAGCTGATTCTAACATTTATAGGAAGTGCAAATAACCTAGAAGAACCAAAGCAACTTAAATTTAGAATAACATGGTTGAAAGAATTACACTACCTAATTTCCAGACTTATTATAAAGCTACAGTAATATTGAGATTCTGATAGTGGTGAAAGAATAGATAGAATAGATAGATGATAGATTGATAAATGAGATTAGAGAGTTCAGAACTAGACCTATTCATATATGGTTGATTGATTTTTGAGAAAGGTGCCAAGGTAATTCAATGAAGATAGGAAAGTTTTTTTAAAAAATAGTGCTGTAACACCGGATATACATGTGGAAAAATTATTCTTACCTCACACATGTGCAAAAAGTAACCTGATATTGTTCATATATCTGACTGTAACGCTAACACTAATAAATTTCTAGAAGAAAATTTTAGTAATCTTTGAATAGGCAACAATTTCTTATAGAGGATTCAAAAGATGGATTCCAGAAAAAAGGATTATAAATTTCACTTATAAAAATTTAAAACTTTTGCTTTTCAAAAAGAACACTGTTAAGAAAACAAAAAAAGCAAAGGCAGGATGGGAAAAAGAATTCATAATAAGTATATCTGACAAAGGACTTGCTCTCAGTATATAAAGCATACTTATAATTCAAAAATAAACATTTATAAATAACTGAATAAAAGTTCAGTAAAAGATTTGAACAGATATTTCAAAGGGAAAGACATTCATCTTTAGTTAATAGGGAAACTTAAATGAACTGTCACTACACACCCATTAGAAGGTCTAAAATTAAAACTAGACTCATGATACCAAGTATTGGTCAGGATAGGGAGCAAGTGTAATTCTCTAATATTCTTGGTGGAAATATAAAATTGTTCATACATTTTGGACAATGTCCTGGCAGTTTCTTAAAATGTTTGATACCTAGCATAAGACTCAACCATTGCACTCCTAAGTATTTACTCAACTAAAAAAAAGGAATGGATTACCAATACATAGGACAGAGAGACTCTGGGTATCAATATGCTGAATGAAAGAGGCTAGACACAATAGAATATACAGTATATGATTACATTTATATAAAATTAAAATCAATCTATAGTGACAGAAAGAATATCAGTGTTGCCTGGGAGTTGGAGTTAGAGGGACAGATGAACTGCAAAAGGCAATGAGGCAACTTTTTGGGGTGATATAAATGTTCTGTGTCTTGCTGTTTCTTAAGTCTGCAAGCTGGTTTGAAAAGGATCATTGTCCATAATTGTGGGGACCTGTAGGCATAGAAAATCCACTTCCTATTGCTAAACAATAATACGCAAAATTGAGAAAGTCTTAAAAAAACAACAAAAAATTGATTAAACTCAGACTCATAGGAAGGGTTAAATTAGGGGAGTAAATTAAGGAAGGACCTTTATATCTGTTAAATATTCTAAATGGACTAAGGTGTCTAAGGTGAAGATCCAACAAAGAGTAAGGCACCAACCAGTCTTTTCATTTGGACAAAATGACAGATTTCATTAGGATTCTCCATCTGAAGCTTAGTTGCCTCAAGGTAGTCTGATATAATTTGAGAGGAGGGCTAACTTGGGGGTGATTAAGTACAGGAATATCACTAATATGATAATTAAATTTTCTAAAGTGTGATGAGAGTGAATATTTGCACATAAACCTGACTGATATGAAATAGATGACAGTGACAAACTTTTGGGAGACTTGTATTGACCAAAAAGCCATCAACCTGTATTAAAAGACATCTTGATTATTTGAGATTTAAAATAATTCCCAAGGCCACTAAATTCTATGCTTATTTTCCCCTCTTTCGGGACATATTTCCCAATATCTACTTCAGATATGGGCAAAAAAGAACAGAAAAGGAACAATCTTCAGAGGTCAGTCAAGGGCAATGGAGAACAAAGTACAAAGGTGCTATTCCCAGAGTATGGAGTCAGGACTTGATTTACGAGCATCCTTTCTCCTAAGTAGGGGAACTTCAAGATTTCTACCATGTAGAATTTCAGTCTTACTATGGAAAAGGGCCTGCTATGTGTCTCCTGTAGTCCCCTTTCTGAATGGTTTTATTTATCCTTGTTTTTTAAAACCCAGTTCCATTGCTGTATATTAGGTGTGTGAAGGATGGAAAATTAATCTTTTTGGAACAAAAGTGTTCAGATCAAGAGGAGTCACCTTTGTAACTGATGAGGAGAATACCTCACACAATTCTCTGATAAAGAGATTACTGCACCAATATATTACCCAGATATCCTGAACTTGTGGCAGTGATTGGATGGACTTTGGGGTTTACTCCCTGAAGAGGGAGGTTTGTGACTATTATATGCACAATGGAAAGTAACAATTTGGTTGGTAGAAGGGTTGACCAAGTTTGTCCTTAGGGCTGGTTATCGGCATTTCTGTTTCTTCTCTGTATTAGTCATTCTCTTCTAGGTCATGCAGTTGTTAACAAATGATCCCAAATGATCTATGGTTTATAACAATAAAAGTGCATTTCTCATTCATGTTATAGGTAGCTGTAGGTTGTAGGTAGGATATAGCTCCTCTCCATTCTAGAATTCAGGCTGCAACAACAGCCTTTATTTGGGACATATCATTTTTGTGATGGAAGGAAAACAATGAAAGAATCATGTTATGACTAAATTTTCTGTCATATGTGTGCAATTTCTTCTGCTCACATGTAATTGGACAAAGCAAGTTATATGGCCAATCCTGATGTCTATGAAGTGGAAAAGTATACTTGTCCCACAGTCATATGTCAGTGGGTGAGTATGAATAATCCTCACTGATAATACCATCCAAGCACATGGTTTGATTGTACATCTTTATCCCAACTTCAAAGGGGTTAAGACAAATTACATGTGAGTGAACGTTATATGTGTCACTTCCAGGAAGAAATCGTTAATGATCATTGCAGGATTAACCACTTTCCTTTCTCCCTGCTGTGGGAGAAAGTTGGAAGATTCTCAGAACACCCTGTATCCCTGATGGAAAATATTGAGCAGAGCCCTTGGCCACTCGTGATAGACAATGCTGTTTAAGCAAGAAATTAATCTTTCTTTTCTTAAGCCACCGAGATGTTTAAGTTGTTTATTATTATAGCCTGACCTAACTCATTCATTTGACATAACTGCTAAAAGCAGCTTGAAAATCACTGCTTAAGACAAACTTACTTCAATGTTTTGTGCGCAGTAAATGCTTAGTAATTTATATAAAAGACTATTTCTTATGGTCTTTTGGTAACTGAAACTGCTATGTTTTGCATAAACAGTTCTACCTGCTGTGTTGATTATTTCCTTCTTTGTACCACTCCACATTATAGAAGACACCTGATGCCAGTTTCAACTATAGGGAGAACAAAGTGAAAGCACGTCAGAGATGGAAGAAAATCAGAAACATTTGAGTTCTTGGGTCCAGTTTTATCTTGCCCATATCTAAATTAGCTAAACAATGGCCCACAGGCTAAATCTGGCCTGTTGCCTGTTTTTGTAAACAAAATTTTATTGGAACCCATTCACGATTGTACCCATTTTGTTTAATATTGGCTATGGCTGCTTTCATACTACGACAGCTGAGTTGATTAGCTGAAATAGAGCTCTTTAGATCTGCAAAGACTAAAATATTTGCTATCTAGCCTTTTACAGAAAAAGTTTGCTGACACCTGGTATATATCGTACCTTGCTTAAAAAATGTATATTTTCACAATTTATCTATAAATATATATAAATTAATAAATAAACTTCACATCCATAAATGTAATATATATATATTATGCATATATATATATGCATAAGTCAAAAGAGTTTAGAGAGCCCTTCTGAAGGGAATAATGAGTCCTTGAGGTATTTGATCAATGCAATGATGTAATCATATTAGCAGAACAATCCTAATGTCAACTGAATGTTTGTTTGTGAGGACAAAGGAGAGGAAGTTAGTAAACCTGGCATGTGGGTTTTGTAATTCATACCAAAAAAATAGCTGGGTAGGGGAAGTGGCAGCTGAGATGGGAAGGAGGGAATTCGTGCAAGGACACAGATGTGGCCTTTCAGCAGTCATTCACCTACAGATGACAAACTCCAGGTTCGGGGAAACAGATTGTTTGGCTGCAAGAAACCATCAATAACGATTTATGTGATTATCTCTTCTTGGACCAGACCCCATTCCAACCAAGTTATTAATACATGTATTATTCTTCTTAAAGAAATAGAGAAATGCATTCCAGATTGCCAAAGAAAGGAATTTCCCATGATTTATATAGAAACGCTCCTAGGACTTTTATTTTTTTCTTCCATCATCCATCTTCAAGAAATACTAAAGACAAATATTTCATGAATCCAGAGGTGCTTCTGGCCAGCATCTGGAGATGATCTTGAGAATACAAATCTGTTATCATTTTTCACCATGGGCCTCAACTGTCAGAACACGTAATAAACATAACCAGGCAGAAGGCTGGAGGCGGGCAGAGAGCATACAGTTAACCACTGCAGGGGACAGCAGAAAGGAGGATGTGCTTTTCTGTGGCTCCCCCAGATTTACTTTTCATAACCCCACCCCACTCCTTTTCATAAAAAAATGTTTGAATGCTATTTAAAGAAGCTCCTTTTGCTGATATTTTCCAAACGTGTTGTATCTTGTTAAATTGTCATGTGAGCAGGAGATTTGGTGTAGTAGAAGGCCTCTGAGCGATGATGTCAGTAAGATCTGGGTTTGATTCTTGGTTCTACCACTTAATAGCAATAAGATATCAAAATTCCTTAGCCTTGCTAAATGCTATTTCCATATTTGCAAAAAGGAACCTGTCTGTAAAATGTTAATGTAAGTGAAACTATTACACAGTGTTTAGCATAGCTTAAAAAAAGTTGCTGTAATTATCATTACAAAACCAGATTCTCATGTTACCAAACGTTCACCATAATGTTAAAATGAAATGGTGGTTCAGTGGTAGAATGTTCATCTTTCATGTGGGAGACCAGGGTTCGATTCCTGGACCATGCACCCCCCCAAAAAAAAGAAACAGTTAAAAAATATAAATTGTTGGTGAGACTACAGAGAAATTGGAGTTAGAGTGTAAAATTGGTACAACCCATTTTGGCAGCACCTATTACTCAAGTAAAAGAGAAACCCATGTGAATTAAAAGAGAATGTGTTCACTCTGAAGTATCTGTTGTACATTTCTTCTGGAGCTCTTTGGGACTCGGGAACAGGGGTACCATCTGCTGAACCACTACGCATTTATGCTGAAATAGAACAGGCTATCACTAATTAGAAGCATTCTCCTCCAGGTGAAACAGTATAATTCCTCAATTTCCCTTGTCAATACAATTCCCACTCTCCATCAGGAAAAAAAAAAAGCAGCAATGATGGTTTACAGTACAAGAAAGAATTTTTTATATATATAGTTAACCAGCATTCACTAAATTCACTAAGTACTTTCTATGTCCTTCCATCTATGGTAGGTGCTTTCACTATTTAATTTCTTTTAATTTTATTTTATTTAAACTTCACAGCAACATTATGAGGTAGGTTTGTTTCAGATGAAGAAATATGAGCTTTAGCAAAATCCAGTTGGTTTCTTGGAAGGTAAATAGATGAACTAGGGTCTCCTGACTCAAAGTGGCTCTGCTCACTCTGTCAGCTACAAGAAAACTTCTGAATAAAAGTCGCCAACAGCACGTACTACAGCAATTAAGTGCCAAATATTATGTAATCAGTCAATGCACATATATTGACTATCTACTGACTGGAATATGAATGACAACATAGACAGTGACCTATTTTTCATGTAGCTCTTTATCCAGGGAGGAGAGCAGAATTAAGTTACTCAAAATAAATATAAAATAATTAAAATGAGCTAAGTGCTGAATAGAAGAAGCTATAACCCCAATTTGCTAACCCTAGTTGACAACAAACAAATCTCATTCAACTTTATCCTTTGTCTCTCTTTATCTCTGACCCTATTTCTTTTCTGCATGTCAGAGACAAGTTTCCGAAAAGAGTCTCCCTTAGAAGATTATGAAATCTCTTGGGGATAGAACTTAAAGGAAATAATTTTATTATATAATATTTGATATATAAAAAAAGAATACATGAACTTTGACAACAGCTAAGATGGAGTAAGCTCCTTCCACCCTATCTCTCCCACTGATTACAACTATAAACTGTTGACGATAACAAGGCAACTCCTTAAGAAATCTGAAAATTAATAACTGGGAGGGATTGAGGAGGGAACTCAACCCTTGAACAATGACTCACAATAGGGGTGAAGTTCACAGTTTTGTTCTGTCTTTTCCTATCTTTCTGTTGTGGCATTGGTATATGGCCAGAGATAGTCCTAAAACTGTGAAGAGGGTGTATAGAACATGAACTACAAAAGAAATCACTCCTTTGTAGCAGAGAACTGGGAAAAGGGACCCCCATGAGCTAGAGAGTATGGAAAGAGAAATCCCTGTCCTTTTGTTTCTCTTTTCTTTAAAATGTTTTTTTCTCTCCTGGCCCTTCCCTGAGGCTGGCCCCATTTGAGAAGCTACATGTCAGTGGTGGTGGTCTTGGGGTGGGCATCTAAGACATGATGAGACAGCCTGTCTTTCTGGCCAAATGAGCTGGAAAAGCAGCCCCTCTGGCCTGAAGAATCTCTCTCTTGTCTCATGCTACTGTGTCTCAAAGTAGACACATTTCATCAGAATTACTCAACAGCACAGGGAGATAAAACTCTAAGAGAAAACCAGACCTTTCTAACCAGAGGACAAGGAAAAGGAGCTTATGGGACCTAAAGAATAAGAAGGAAATCTTGGAGGGGAGAGTTCTGGAAAAAGAAATACTCTAGACTATATAAGAATTTACACAACTCCCATTTCACCATGAAATACACTTGCATGGAATAGATTTTAAGGAATATAACTAAGGCTTTGAAAACTGTACTATGATACAAACCACCTCTCATCCCAGATGAAACAATGAGTGATGTATGCATGGGGAAGACATAACAGCGTAATAAATTCTTCGAAACCTTAATTGACATTGCAAACATCTATGAGGTAAAAGAGAACACTCTTGAAATAATGTAAAGATAGTAAGCTTCAGCCAAAAAGTAGAAATGATTAAAAAATAATCAAATTGAAATTTTAGAACTGAAATATGTACTAACTGAAATAAAAATTTGACTGTATGGGTTCAATGCGAGAATGGAGTGAATTAGTGAATTTGAAGATAGGTCAATAGAAATTATCTGATCAGAACAATAGGTAGAAAAAAGACTAAAATTTAAAAAGAGCTTCAGGAAGCAGTGGGGTAAAAAATGTATAATATCACTATAAAGCAAAATAATAAACTGAGCATTGTGATGGTTAAGTTCATGTGTCAACTTGGCCACATGATGGTGCTCAGTTCTCTGGTCAAGCAAGCACTGGTCTAGCTGTTGCTGTGAAGACATTTTGTGGACTTAAATCATCAGCATGTTGGTTGCCTCTATGGCTGTTTACATTTGCAGTCAGCTAAGGGGTGTGATAAGTGATATTTAATCTAATCACCTGAAGGCTATTATGGAGAATTCAGAAGAGAAAATCTTGCCACTTCAGCCTGGGGAGCTCATTGAAGACCTTCATCAGAGCTGCCAGCTTGCAGACTGCCCTACAGATTTTGGACCCTTGCATTCCCACAGTTGCATGAGACACATATAAATCTCATTTACAGATATCTCCTGCTGGTTCCATTTCTCTAGAGAACCCTGATTAATAAAAGCTCTAGGACTCATTACCAAACTCAGGAAGTAGAACATTATCAATACTGTAGCCACCTCTGTTCTTCCTATATCCCATTGTCATGCCTACTTTTCCAAGGTAATCTCTCTCCTGTTTTTTGCATTTATTATTTCCCTTTCCCATAATTCTGTCACATATGTGTATTGTGTATATATAAAAATATATTTAAAAATTATTTTGTTAACTGAATATGATAATCAGAGACTTATTTTACAACATAATGTGTAAGGTTCATACATGTTGTCATAGTCAGGTTCATGTGTCAATTTGGCCAGGTGGTTGTACCTATCTGTCTGGTTGCACAAGTGCTGGCTTATCTGTTGCTATGAGGACATTTCATAGAATTAAATCATGATCATGTTGGCTGCATCCACAGCTGATTCCATTTGTAATCAACCAAGGGGAGTGTCTTCTCCAATGAGTGATGCTTAATCTAATCACTGGAAGTCTTTTTTTCCTGGCCTCTGCTGCCACTCACTGGAAGTCTTTTAATGAGGATTCAGAAGAGACAGCTTCTGCTTTGGCCAGTGACCCTCTCCTGTGGAGTTTGTCCAGACCCTCCATTGGAGCCGTCAACTTCACAGCCTGCCCTGTGGATTTTGGAATCTATGTTCCCGTGGTTACATGAGAAACTTTTATAAATTTTATATTTACGGATATTCTCTGTTGATTCTGTTTCTCTAGAGAACCCTAAGTAATACAGCTTGGTACCAGGGGTGGGTCTTAAGAAATAGAATTTTAAAAATGGGTTTTTACAATTGGTTTTCTACTTTGACTGTACTCAAAGGCACTAAGGACTCTGATTCCTATAATCAGAATGATACTGC
This sequence comes from Myrmecophaga tridactyla, assembly GCA_004026745.1. Classification (NCBI taxonomy): domain Eukaryota; kingdom Metazoa; phylum Chordata; class Mammalia; order Pilosa; family Myrmecophagidae; genus Myrmecophaga; species Myrmecophaga tridactyla. The sequence continues at coordinate 16,389 of PVIY010048514.1, forward strand.
CAATCCATGGGATGAGTTGGCAAGAAAAGATAATCAAAATATCACTATTGAATTCTTCTAATGCTTCTCTTGTATAAAGCCAGGCTCTGTGGGATAAGGTTTTCTGACACCTTTACAGAGTTTTGTAGAAACAAGAGGTATAGAGATACTCGCTGGTGTTAGATACACTGTATACATTAATGACTGAAATAGATGGGCTTAAGCTTCAAATGAGAAGCTCATGTGCCATCTGACAAATGCAAATGCTTCTATGAGTGTCCTGAAGGAAAATCTTATTTTGCATACCCATAGACTTGAGATTTCCAAAAATGAGACTCAGAATCTTATTATTAAAGTAGCAACTTTATAACATAAATAGAAATCTCAGTCTTGCATGGTGTCTGCCGTTAAAGTGATGGCATTGATTGGAAAGGAGTGGAACCCTGAAAAATGGAATGGTGACATATGGATTGATGATGATGATGTCAGTGGTGAAGTTGAAACCCTAGGTCATGCTGAGTCTGCCCTGAGGACATAGTCACCCCACCTCCAGCTTACCTTGAGAAGTTGGCCACCCAACCTCCACCTGAATGGATTAGCCCTAGAGTAATTAATCCTGTTTCACCAGATGAAACTGCCAGTGAATGCCCTGAAGCAAATGGCTTGGAAGATACTTTTAATTCTTTTCATGACCCAACCCCACCACCCCACATTTCTTCCAGACCTAAAACTAGACTAAAGTTTCAACAGGCCCCTAAAGGTGAGGTACAATGTATCACCCATGAGGAGGTACATTACACTCCAAAAGAACTGTGTGAGTTTTCCAATTTATATAGACAGAAATTGGGGGAATATGTGTGACAATGGATTTTAAGGGTGTG
>PVIY010048515.1:0-17199 GCA_004026745.1 Myrmecophaga tridactyla
ATATATATATATATATTTATAACAAACAATTTATGAAAAGCAAATCTTGACTAATGTGAAATTTAACTTTTAAATTAGCAAAAGAAAACTATTTTAGCCCCAGCAGAACCATCAAGCCCAAATTATATAAAAAGTGCATCGTGAAGAAACAGCTATAATTACAGCTTGACTTCCTATGGTAAATGCTACCTGAAAATGTAATTCTAGGTAAAAATGAATACATAAAATCTATTATTCCACTTTAATGGATCTGTTAGCAACACATATTTGAAGCTCTGCTTTGGCAGCTTGGCCAGAATTTCAGAAGCATAGCCATCTTTTTGAGGTAGGTTTATAATCTGAATTTTTTATTGTGGCCTTCATCCTGTGCTCTGTATACTCTTAGGTATTTATCAAATATCACTGAGGGGCTGGCTATCACGATGGGGAGAAGAAATATAAACTGGTAGCTTGGAGCCATGGCTGTTTTATATACCTGATTGTTGGAAATTTCTTTGAAGAAAAAAATTCAAAAAGTATTGTTGTTTAGTATGTAGCTTCATTATTTTATAAAGATAAGAGGAAAACAGTAAAAATGGTATACTTGGTCAGTAATAAGCTTGGCTCTTATAATCTTGATTGCATAAAAGAAGCATGGAGGATTTCTGGGAAGATGGCAGAATAGCATGGGCTGAATTCACTTCTGCTCTATGGAAAAACAAGAGAAGGGACAGAAAACAACTGGGACAGGAGTTTCAGGGTACAAATGACCAGAGAGAGTATTCTACACTATATTGAGAGATCCTGGATGAAAAAATCAGAGAAACTGAGATGGAGAGAATAGGATAAGGGTGCTTGGATGTGACCCCAAAGGGACAAGCAGTGGTATGCAGGAAACTGCAGTCCCAAAGGAGTGGAGTGCCCCTGCATTCCAGACTACCCCTCAGCTAGCTCGGGGGATCTTCTCTCACAGCTCCACAGCCAGGAGCTCCTGTGTGGAACCTGAAGCCAGCAGACTTGCTTTACTGCACCAGTGCACAGTGCCTGCTCCCAACCTGAGACAGGCTGCTGTGGCAACCTAGTTTTTTGAAAGAGACTGGGGGGCTGTTCCTCTGGGAGGGTGGGGAAATGCAGGGTCCCGACACTCCTCCCCTTTTCCCACAGAGGCCTGGAGACCTCAGGTGTGCACAGATGGAAAGGCAGGGAAGAGAAAGCAGACCCAGCCACAATCCCTGTGACCAGCAGCCAGGCATTTCTGGGTTGGCTGTGGGCAGGGGCAGCTGAAATACCCAGTCCTATAGTCCAAGGTCATCCCAAGTGGAAGCCTGGGGCCACCAGACCCATCAGGCGCATAAGCAGAGTCTCCGCTGAGGTACACACTGCTCAACCCCCAGTTCCAGGGTCGGCGGCTTTTAGTGCACACTGAGGCCAGCGGCTCTGAATGGAATTGCACTGGGTCTCCATCCAGCTCAGCTTACTACTGCAGTCAGGGAGAGGTGGGCCTGAAGAGAAGAGGTGGCTCAAGACCACCACCTGCTGGGAAGAAGTGGATAGTGCAGTCTGGCAGACTGCCCACCGGCCTAGTGACTGCACCCCCCCCCCCTTTTTTCTTAATTTTTTAATTGTATAATATAACATATATACAAAGCAAAGACAGAAAAAAACAATAGTTTTCAAAGCACTCTTCAACAAGTAGTTACAGGACAGATCCCAGAGTTTGTCATGGGCTACCATACCATCATCTCAAGATTTTTCCTTCTAGCTGCTCCAGAACATTGGAGGCTAGAAGGAATAATTATTTTTTTTATCATCACAATTGACTTTTTTTTCTTTTTTGTGAAAAATAACATACATACAAAAAAGCAATAAATTTCAAAGCACAGCTCAATAATTAGTTGTAGAACAGATTTCAGAGTTTGGTATGGGTTCCAATTCCACAATTTTAGGTTTGTACTTCTAGCTGCTCTAAGATACTGGAGATAAAAAGAAATATTAATATAATGATTCAGCAATCATATTATTTTGTTAAACCCTACCTTCTCCCACTCTCTAGGAGTATTTGCGCTATGGCCACTCTAACTTTTTCATGTTGGTAGGGGCTGTCAATATTATGGGGTAGGGAGATGGAACTAGCTGCTGTTCTGAAGAGTATCTGCCTAGCTTTAAAAAAAAGCTTTTCAATAAAAACGATTTGGAATATTTGCTTATACCAGGAATGCAAGGGTAGTTCAACACAAGAAAATCAATCAATGTAATACAGCACGTTAACAAATCGAAAGGGAAACATCACACGATCATCTCAATTGATGCTGAAAAAGCATTTGACAAATTCAGCATGTAAAAATACTTCAAAAGGGAGGAATTGAAGGAAACTTCCTCAATATGATAAAGAGCATATATGAAAAACCCAGAGCTAGCATCATACTAAAAGGTGAGAGATTGAAAGCATCTCCTCTACCACTATGAATGAGGCAGTGATGCTTATTGTCAGTACTATTACTCAACATCATACTAGAAGTTTTAGCTAGAGCAATGAGTCAAAAGTAAAAAATAAAAGTAATCCAAATAGAAAAGGAAGAAGTAAAACTTTCATTATTTGCAGATGACATGATTCTATATGTGGAAAATCCTCAGAAATCTATGACAAAGCTACATGAGCTAATAAGCAAATTCAGCAAACAGGCAGGATACAAGATTAATGTACAAAAATCAGTAATGTTTCTATATACAAGTAATGATCTAAGAGAGGAGACAATTAAGGAAAAAATTCCATTCAAAATAGCAACTAAAAAATCAAGTATCTAGGAATAAAATTAACTAGGGTTGTAAAGGACCTCTATACAGAAAACTACAAAACATTGCTAAAAGATATCAAAGAAGATCTAAATAGGTGGAAAGACATTCTGTGTTCATGGATAGGAAGGTTAAATATAATTAAGATGTCAATTCTACCCAAATTGATCTACAGATTCAACACAATACCAATCAAAATTCCAACAACCTACTTTGCAAACTAGGCAAAGCTAGTTATCAAATTTATTTGGAAGAGAAAGAGACCTTGAATAGTTAAAGATATCCTATAAAAGAGGGCGGGCCACAGTGGCTCAGCAGGCAGAGTTCTTGTCTGCCATGCCGGAGACCTGGGTTTGATTATTGGTGCCTGCCCGTGTAAAAAAAAAAAATCCTGAAAATCCTAAAAAAGAAAAGCAAAGGGAGAGGACTAACACTTCTTGACTTTAAAGCTTATTATAAAGCTACAGTGGTCAAAATAACATGGTAATGGCACAAAGACAGAACTATTGACCAATGGAATTGAATTGAGAATGCAGAGATAGACTACCAAATCTATGCTCAACTGACCTTCAGCAAGGCCCCAAACCATTGAACTGGGATAGAATAGTCTTTTCAATAAATGGGCATGGGAGAACTGGATAGCAATAGCCAAAAAAATGAAAGAAGACCCCTACCTTATACCCTATACTAAAATAAACTCGAAGTAGATCAAAGACCTAAATATGAAGAACTCCTAAGGAAAATATAGGGAAACATCTTCAAGACCTCATAACAGGAGATAGCGTCTTAAACTTTATACCCAAAGCACAAGCAACAACAACAAAAAAAAGGTAAATAGGAACTCCTCAAGATCAAATGCTTCTGTACCTCAAAGGACTATATCAAAAAGGTGAAGAGGCAGCCAAATCATACTTGGAAACCACATATAGGATAAAGGTTTCATATCCTGTATACAGAAATAAATGATACAATTCAACAACAAAGGAATAAGCAACCCAGCTATAAAATGGGCAAATGACATGGATAGACATTTTTTCTGAAGAGCAAATACTAATGGCTGAAAAGCATGTGAAGAGATCCTCATCTTCATTAGCTATAAAGGAAATACAAATCAAGACTACAATGAGATATCATCTCACATCTGTAAGAAGGACTGCTATTAAACAGGAAACTACAAATGTTGGAGAGGATGTGAAGAAATTGTAACACTTATTTACTGCTGTTGGAAATGTATAATGGTACACCTGCTGTGGAAAACAGTTTGGCACTTCCACAGAAAACTAAATATTAAGTTGCTCTTTAACCTAGCAATACCACTACTCTGTATATACCCAGAAGAGCTGAAAGCAGTGACATGAACAGACATTTGCACACCAATGTTCATAGTACCATTATTCACAACTGCCAAAGATGAAACAATCCGAGCGCGGATCAAAAGAAGAATGGATAAACAAAATGTGGTATATATATATATACACACACAGTGGAATATTATGAAGCAGTAAGATGAAATGAGCTCCTGAAGCATATGACAACATGAATGAACCTTGAGGACATAATGCTGAGTGAAATAAGCCAAACACAAGAAGATAGATACTGTATGACTTCACTAATATGACGGTGGTAAAGGTAACTCAGAGGCTTATAATGTACAATATAGGAGAGCTAGAGATACAGAAAGGCTAGAGATGAGTGAATGGTTATTTAATGAGGTTGAACTTAAATGTATGGGAATGATTAGAACTGATGATAGTTCACTGGTGAGTATATAAGTAATATTATCATATTGAAGGTGAATTTGATTGAAAGGGGTTGTATAGAATCATGTATTTCACCAATTAACACTGCAAATATAAGTTCTTGTATAAACTACTTCAAAGGCAGGACTCTTGTACAAAAAAAGTCAATAATAGAGGGGTACAGGGGAAAACTATTGTTGCATGCTATGGCCTGTAGTTAATAGGAAGATATTATTAACAATACTACAGCAATACTAAGGGTAAATAGTTGGGTGGGAGAGACAAGAGTTAAGAGGAGGTTTAGATTTGCTATTTGGTATAAGGGTGCATTTATCGGTTATTTTTCTCTTTGGACTAATGAAAATTGTCTAAAACTAAGAGTGTTGATGATTGTACAATTAAGTGAGCATACTGTAAGACATGGACTATTTATTTTGGACATTATCTATGATGCCCAATGGACAGAGGTGGTTGAAGGGTATGCTGACTGGGAAGCAGAAAGGCAAATTGAGGTACATACATATGATAGAATATTCTATGGCTGAAGAAAGGACCAAAGTTGTGAGGCATGCAACAAAGTGAATGAATCTTGGGGACATTATGTTGTACAAACTAAGCCAGAAATAAGAGAACAAATACTGTATGGTCTCTTTTAGAAAATACCTATAAGAAAATTGGGGCCTAGATTGGAAGCTTTTATAACAGTCACATTTAGTCCAGAGCTGTTACTGTTATTTCCAGATTTTGAGATGCTATGCTGTATATGCATAACCTGGTCTCTCCCTGGAACTTGGGGTACCAGTATAACACCTAAAACTCAGAGTTGGAGTTTTGCAGCTCTGACAATCAGCGCTGCTACATGCAACAACTGTCAAACTGAAAAAGAAATCAGGCTTCAATTAAAGATAAGAATGAAGCCAATCAGGTCAGGACTAAGGTGAATCAGTAAGGGGTAAGGATGACATTGTCTGCATTTTAGAACTTCACATACTGTGGGAGACCAAAAGCAGAGAGGTTCATTTTGTTCAAAACCTAAATTTTCTATAGCACATAATCTAACTCAACCTGTCTGGATAGCTCATTTCAACAACCCAAACATATGGAGCCCAGATTGGGAATGAAGGCTTGTAATTCTGTATAGCTTAAGTTAATACCCAGATACATCCCAGAGTATATTAGGCAGATAATTAAAAAGTATTGGCAAAGTCCCTTGAGGGATGGGGAAAAATATATGGAACCATCAAGCTTTACCACTGGGGAAACCTCTGATACTGTCTCAAATATTAGGGACTGCCAAATCAATAGGCCAGGCCCTTGATCTTGAGCTTTGCTTCTGCGAAGCTTATTTCTGTAGTGGAGAAGCTAAGCCTACCTATAATTACGCCTAAGAGTTATTTCCAGAAAACCTCGTTTGTTGCTCAAGTGTGGCCCCTGTTTGTCTGAGCTCAACTCTGCAAGTAAAATCATTACCCTCACTACCTACATGGGACATAACATCCAAGGGTGAAAGTCTCCCTGATAATGTGGGACATGACTCCCAGGGATGAGCCTGGCCCTGGTCCTGTGGGATCAACAACGGGTTCCTGACCAAAAGGGGGAAAAGAAACGTAACAAAATAAGGTACCAAGTTCAAATAGAGTCCAGAGGCTATTCTGGAGGCTACTCTTACCCAAGCTTCAGCTAAAAAACGCTAATTGCCAGGGTTTGCCAAAGCCAACATCTTTCCTGTTAACCCTAAAGAACATCTAGGGCTCTATCTGAGATTCTACAAAAGTTTCATGCACTAAGTCTACTTTCCAGAAACCTATAACCTACAGATGGTTTCTAGGCCAGATAAACCATGAAACCCAGCAGAGCCAGTCTCTTTAATACCATCAACTAATTCCATCCCCTGTCCTATACTGTCAACACTCCTTTTCCAACATAAAAAAGTTAGAATGGGCATAGCCAAAATACCCCTAAAATTGGGAGAAGGATGAAAGGAGAAGGAGGACTTATAACAGAGAAGATAGGACTTAATACAGGAATATGACTGCTGAACCATTATACTGATATTTCTTTTAGTCTCCAGTGTCTTGGAGCAGGTAGGTAGAAGCAGAAAACTGAAATTGTGGAATTACAACCCATATCAGACTTTGAAATCTGTTCTATAACTACTTGTTAAATGTATTGTGAAATTTATTGTCTTTTTCATATGTTATACCTCACAATAAAAAAAGTTAAAAAAAAAAAAAAAGATGCATGGTAATCATCAAAAGTTCCTAAAATGGCAAATCTTTAGCCTCAACCAGAAAATTACTGGACTTCAACAGGATGATTATATGGGCAATTTTAAGAGTCAACATGCATGAATCCTTCAAACACTGCATTGGAAAGATGTTTTATGATTGCTTGGACTCCCTGGAAGAATTTCCCTTTAAAATATATGTACATTAGATCTTAAGACACATTTTCAAGAACAGATCACATATGAAGATAGGATATGTTAGATTCAGTTGCTAAAGGGAAGATACAGTCATGGCTGATATGGACCACACAGAACTTGGCCTCTGGCCTATACTTGTATCCTAATTTCACATGAACTCACCTCTAGATTTCATTTTTAATAATGATCAGGTTACTAATTTACTTGGATGGCTATGCTCTTAAAGATGAAGGAGGCCAGATGGAGGAACAGAGGCAGATATGTTTGCTAAGTCTGCTCAGAGGCTTCATGGTGAAACAGAAGCCATTAGCAAAAGATAATGCTGGCCAAAATGACCCAGACTGGACACAGTCCCTAGGAAAGGTAAAGGAGTAACCAACGTCAAGTAACTCAACTCTATCAAGAGTAACTAATGAAGGGTCAGGCTTTCCTGCAATGCTTCCCATTCCCTCCTTACCACTCACACTACTCTACTTTTAGTCCCTTATTGTCTTGTGGGAGTCCCTCAAATACATCACTTATACCTTATTTTAATTTTTATGGCCTTATCTACCACTCCACTAGACCACACACTCCTTGAGCCATCTCTGAGTCCCCACTAAGGTTGGCCAAGTTCCTTGCCCACAGTTGATGGGCAGTATATATGTACTGGTTTTATTTAAGACAGAGGTAGGGCAGAGGAAGGAAAAGAGATAGGAAAATTAGGGTGAAAGGTGGCAAAAACAAACTTTACTGGCCTACCTCAGGATTTCCCCTACAGTCATACCAGTAAATTAGGGCTACAAAGCACAAGGCGGGGTATGAGTCAGTCTTTGTCTATGAGTAGGCAAAGAATAAACGCTGATGTGGCAACTGATCTGAGAAGGAAAAACAAGGATTAGGGATCTGACATTAATGTGGTTAAAGAAAAAATAAAACAAAAACAAACCCTGTAGGAGATGAAGAAAAGAAAAAATGATTTAAAAGTAAACACACCGGGTGCACGGGTGGTTCAGTGGTAGAATGCTCGCCTTTCATGCGGGACACCTAGGTTTGAATCCCGGACCATGCACCCCCCCAAAAAAAACAAAACAAACAAACAAAAAAACCTCACACACACCAAAAAAGATCTGTGACAATTCAGAGGAATTAGAAATTAGAGTAAGGACAAAATAGGGATTGGCTAAATTTTATAGTAAGAGCTAAAATCTGAGAAAATTATGTTAGCACAGATTTAAGCTACATGATAGCTTCCAAGGAAAATAAAAACCTTCCATCCTTCAACAGTACAATTTAATGAGGCTGCTTGCCAGTGATGAGGCAATTTTGACATAATCTAATAGAACATTGGAAAGGTTTTGAGGGGCATGTTTGCACTGGTACTTGCCAGAAAGGGGCATCAAACAATGCTGGTTCAACCCAGTATGGCTGTTCTATGTTCTCAGTGATTACAGCTGTCTTTGCATGCTTAAGTCACCAATCTTGGTGTACCTCAGTGTACTGCAGGGACAATACTCAAGCGGTCTTCCAAAAACGATTAATTCAGATGACTCACTGGAAGTTTTGCTAACTAGCATTTTGTCAGTCAAGGTAACCCTGAGGTGTGGGCACTGCGAGAAGTTATTTCTGATGCCTCAGACACTCTGGGAACAAGACTAACAGCACTAACACAGTGAATGACCAGTCCCTGAACCACACATGATTCTTACTTCTTCCTCCAAACTCCCACAATATACTGTTTGCATTTCATAGACCACATGTGCAGATCTGTACTAACTCTCCTAGTAAATCACAAGCAGCTTGGCCACAAGGAGTGTGCCTTGGTTAGTTTTCATATACCCTTGTGAATGTCTGTAAAAATGAATGCTTTTATGTGACAATTCAAACAAGCCTATTTAAAAAATTAAGTATCTCTCCAGGATATGAATTGAAACACAAGAGAAATCCTGAGTCATCATCACTGCCCACTCCCCCAACCCTGATAATACCATTGGTACTATATATGATTACTAAGAAATTCATAGTACCTTTATGGAATATTTTTTGGGTGAAAAATTCAGTAATTACTACTCTAAATGCACATAATGGACTTTATACAATAAACGGGGGAAAAAATCACTAAAGAAAATTAGGAAATCTATAAAATTTTCACTTTTAGTATTGAATATTTTATTTTTGTAAATGCATTAGTGTTATATATATAAAAGAACATATATACATATATGTACACACAGTAAATATTTGAATGGTATATTGAAATCCATATACCTACCACTTTGTTTCAGAATTAGAACAAATACTATTGAAACTCTTCAATGGAATATATTCTTAAGCATTTCATTTTCTCCCTATTTTTACTCACCACTACTATTCACCAATATTATTCTACTATTCTACCACACCAAGCTATGGGTATGCTGTACTCTAAACAAGCCATGTTGCCTCACGCTCCTATGCCCTTAGCTACTTATTCTCTCTAGAACACTATCCCTCCCATTTTCAGCAAGCAGACTCCTACTCAACCTTCACATTTCTGTTAATGTATCATTTCCTCTAAGAAGCTTTGTCTGATATTTTGTCATCATTTGGTACTGGATTCTCAATGTCTCCCTTAGCTTATACAGTCCTCCACTAGAATCCTCAACCTACTAAATTATGACCTTGCCTATCTCCCTCTAGAGACTGTCAGCTCCTTGAAAGGAGGGCTGCATTTTATTCATACTTGTCTCTTAAGGCAGAGCCTGCTCACAATAGTTTCACAATAAACTTCTGTTATATACTGCTCTGGGCCTCAGACATTATACCCCAGTAGGGTGGAGTAAAAGAAATTACTGGTCTTGCTAAACCATAGGGTTTGACAAGAAACTCCCAGAACCTTCTGAAAGGCTCTATATTTCCAGAAAACAAAGAAGATGAAGGCTGAGTCATGTAGGAAATCTTGGTATGACAGGAGGAAAAAGAGTCAAACCTACAGGGAGTGGAGAAATAATGACACATCTGACCTTAAAAGTGGTGTAGTTGAGGTTCAAGTCTACGTCTCTAAAAGCCACTCTTTCTATTCCATTATGTTCCTTCCTTTTTTTTATTTTTGCATAGGCAGGCACAGGAAATCAAACCCAAGTCTTTGGCATGGTAGGCAAGAACTCTGCCTGCTGAGTCACCGTGGCCCACCCTATTCTTTCCTTTTGATTATAGTAGATTTCATTAAGGAGAAACTCTTCCCTACCTATGCTAAACTGTTCTCTTGATATGATAAACTTAACAGCTATTAATTTAGGTCCATGTTGTTGGATAAGACTTAAGAATACTTCATCTAAGACAATGTGTCAAAGCCAAACACATCAGCCTGGTATCCTCTCTGCTGTATTCCAACAGTCTCCAACTACAAAAAGAGGTTATGCTAAAATTGAGTTCATGGAATAACAGCACAAAAATAATCTGAGGATGCCAATGACTAAAGTTTTAATAAATGAATGACTGCCAGTTCATGAACTTTTATAAATGCTCAAAGTGATAGACTGCTTTAGGATTTAAAATTTTTTTAAACTCTTAAAGTTGGGATCAACAATTCCATCCTGGCCAAAAGAGGGAAAAGAAATGTAACTAATAAAGTATCTGTGGCTAGAAGAGTTCAAATAGAGTTGAGAGGCTACTCTGGGGGTCATTCTGACTCAAGCTTCAGCTAGACATTGCTATCTATCATAACTTGCCAAATCCCAACCAAAACCATTCCAGCCAATCCTAAAGAACACCTAGGGAAATGTAAGATTCTACAAAGGTTCCATGCACTAGGGTAACTTTCCAGAAACCTACAACCTCCAGATGGGTCCCTGGTCCAGATAAGTCCTGAAACCTAGAGGGCCCAACCTTTCCAGAACATCAGCTAGTTCCATCTCCTATCCCATATTACTGACAGTACCTTCCAACATGAAAAACTTAGAATGGTCAGAGCCCAGATACCCCTGAAGAGTAGGACAGAAAGATGATGGAGTTATACAGAGAAGGTAGGGCTTAACAAATGAGTATGACTGCTGAATCACTATATTGATATTTCCTTTAGTTTCCAGTATTTTAAAGCATGGGAGCAAAAACCTAAAATTGTGGAACTGCAACCCATCCAAACTCTGAAATCTGTTATACAACTAATTGTTGTGCTGTGCTTTGAAATTTATTATTTTTTAGTATATCTGTTATTTTTCACTAAAACATATAAAAAAGCGATGACAAAAAATATATATATATTCCTCTTCCAATATTCTGGAGGAAAAATATGAGATGATAGTATGGTGGCTCATAGCAAACTCTGGGATCTGTCCTGAAACTACTTGTTGAATAGTGCTTTGAAAACTACTGCTTTTTTTCTTCTTTGTTTTCTATGTATGTCATATTATGCTATGAAAAAAGTTTAGCTGGGAAGATGGACAACTAGAGTGGCTCAAGATAAGCCCTGCTCCACAGAACAGTTGGAAAGGGGACAAGAGGGCAACTGAGGGCGATTCAGGAGTGCGGCTCACCACACGCGTCAGCTCTGGTTGTGGAGGTCGAGGAACTGAGAGACAGAAAGCTGGAGTCTGGAGCGGAGGTGCAGGACTGCAGAGTCCGCGGGAGTGCATGGAACAGGGAAGCACAGGACTAGGAACAGCCCTAGAACCATGCATGCGCACAGCCCTCAGCCTCACTTTCCAGCTCTGAGAAAGTGTCAACCTGCACAGCAGGGTCACATCTGCCCCCAATCCAAGAAAGCGCAATGCTTGACCTGCTGCCACAGCTCTACACATGAGCACAAAGTGTCCTGTACCTTAGACCAGCGCACACCAGGGTTACCCTCCTAGACCCGTACACCCGCACAGCTACATCCTCCCTGGCCGCTGGGCGCCCATGTTCACAAACATCAGCATAACATTCCCAACCTGAGCCTGTTCGTACCTGCCCTGAAACAAAGCACCATACTAAGTGCCCCACCCAGTGCCCTGCTCCCTGCTATACAACCATCCTGCAAACACAAGGCCATAGACTACTGAAAGAAATCAACTCCCAAAGTAAATCAATCAAGATATTGACCTGTGAAAAAGATAGCAGAAGATTACTAAGCATATCACAATGCAAACAGCCCTGCCTAATGACCAAAGGAGACACAGAGGAGAGGAGACACAGATGTTGGAACAAGTAATCAAAAATGCTCATGCAACTCTACTTAATAAAATAAATGGGATAGCAAATTACATAAAGGAGATCAAGAAGACAGCAGAAGAGCACAAAGAGGAATTTGAAAGAATAAACAGAAAAATAGCAGACATCACAGAGATTAAAGACTCTGTTGACCAAATAAAAAACATACTAGAGGCACTCAACACCAGATTTGAAGAGACAGAAGAAAGAATAAGTGATATAGAGGACAGGATAATTGACTTCGAAGACTCAAAACAGCAAATGGTAAAAAAGATGGAAAAAACTGAACAGGAACTCCGGGAAATGATAAACAAAACAAAGTAAACAAATATAAGAATCATCGGTGTCCCAGAAGGAGAAGAGAGGAATAAAGGGCTAGGAAGATGTTCTAGTTTGCTAGCTGCTGGAATGCAATATACCAGAAACAGAATGGCTTTTAAAAAAGGGGGAATTTAATAAGTTGCTAGTTTACAGTTCTAAGATTGAGAAAAATGTCCCAATTAAAACATGTCTGTAGAAATGTCCAAACTAAGGCATCCAGGGAAAGATACCTTGGTTCAAGAAGGCTGATTAAGGATGAAGTTCAGGGTTTCTCTCTCAAGTGGAAGGGCACATGGTGAACACAGAGTTTCTCTCTCATTTGGAAAGGCATATGGAAAACATGGTCAGGGTCCCCCTCTTATCTGGAAGGGTACATGGGGAACACGGCATCATCTGCTAGCTTGTTCTCCTGGCTTCCTGTTTCATGAAGCTTCCTGAAAGGCATTTTCCTTCTTCATCTCCAAAGATTGCTGGCTGGTGGACTCTGCTTCTTGTGTCTATGCTGTTCTGCTTTGCTCTCTCTGAATCTCTTTCATTCTCCAAAATGTTTCCTCTTTTATAAGACTTCAGAAACTAATCAAGACCCACCCAAATGGGTAGAGACGTGCCTCTACCTAATCCAGTTTAACAGCCACTCTTGATTAAATCACAACTTCAGGGAGATGATCTAATTACAGTTTCAAACATACAATACTGAATAGGGATTAAAAGAAATGGTTGCCTTTACAAAATGGGATTAGGATTAAAACATGGCTTTTCTAGGGTACATACATCATTTTAAACCAGCACAGAAGAATAGTTGAGGATATAATGGGGGAAAACTTCCTAACCCTCATAAAGAACATAAATATACAAGTCAAAGAAGCCTAAAAAACTCCAAACAGAATAAATCCCAATAGGCCTTCCCCAAAACACATACTGTCACATGAAGAGAAGCAGAAAATCCTGAAAGCTACAAGGGAAAAACAATCTACTTCATACAAGGGAAATCAAATAAGACTGAGTTCAGACTACTCAACTAGCACCCTGGAGGCAAAAAGGCAGTGGTATGATATATTCAAAATACTGAAAGAGAAAGACATCCAGTCAAGAATTCTGTACCCAGCCAAACTGTCCTTCAAAACTGAAGGAAAGATTAAAGGTTTCACAGCAAAGAAGTCCTGAAAGAATTTGTCAACAAGAAACCGGCCTTACAAGAAACACTAAAAGGAGTTCTGCCAGCTGAAAAAAAAAAAAAGGCAGGAAAAGGAGGTCTAGGAGGAGGGCACAGAATTGAAGAGTACCACTACGGGTAGTTTAAAGAATAGAAAAAGAAAGAGGGAAAAGAATATATAGATCTGACAAATAAAATAAAAAAGATGAAATGACAGAATCAAGAAACACCTTTTCAGCAATAATGTGGAATGTTAACAGAATAAACTTACCAATTAAAAAATACAGATTGGCAGAATGGATTAAGAAACATAATCCAGCTATACACTACTTTCAAGAGACTCATTTTATTTTTTATTTTTATTTATTAATTTAAAAAATTAACAACAAACAAAAACATTAACATACCATTCCATTCTACATATATAATCAGTAATTCTTAATGTCATCACATAGTTGCATATTCATCACTTCTTAGAACATTTGCATCGATTTAGAAAAAGAAATAAAAAGACAACAGAAAAAGAAATAAAACAATAACAGAAAAAAAAAAGATTATACCCCTTACCCCTCGCTTTCATTTATCACTAGCATTTCAAGCTAAATTTATTTTAACATTTGTTCCCCCTATTATTTATTTTTATTCCATATGTTCTACTCGTCTGTTGATATGGTAGATAAAAGGAGCATCAGACACAAGGTTTTCACAGTCACAGAGTCACATTGTGAAAGCTATATCATTGTTCAATCATCATCAAGAAACACGGCTACTGGAACACAGCTCTACGTTTTCAGGCAGTTCCCTTCAGCCTCTCCACTATGTCTTGAACAACAAGGTGATATCTACTTAATGCATAAAAATAACCTCCAGGATAACCTCTCGATTCTGTTTGGAATCGCTCAGCCATTGACACTTAGTCTCATTTCACTCTTCCCCTTTTTGGTTGAGAAGGTTCTCTCAATCCCTTGATGTTAAGCCTCAGCTCATTCTAGGGTTTTTCTCAATCCCTTGATGCTGAGTCTCAGCTCATTCCAGGAGATCCTGGAAAGAGAATCATTTTAGACACAAGGATACAAAGTGAAAGGATGGAAAAAGATTTTCCATGCAAGTTGTAATTAAAAGAAAGCAGGAGTAGCTATACTCATATCAGACAAAATAGACTTTAAATGTAAAGACATCATAAGAAACAAAGGAGGATACTATATACTAATTAAAGGGTCAATTCACCAAGAAGATATAACAATCATAAATGTGAATTATAAATGTTTATGCAACCAATCAAGGTGCTCCAAAGTACATGAGACAAACATTGGCAAAACTGAAGGGAGCGATAGATGTTTCAACAATAATAGTAGGAGACTTCAATACACCACTCTCCTGTATAGATAAAACAACCAAACAGAAGATCAACAAGGAAACAGAGAAGTCAAATAACTTGATAAATGAATTACATCTAACAGACATATACAGGTGCTTTGCATCCCAAAGCACAAGGTTATACATTCTTCTCTAGTGCTCATGGAACATTCTCCAGGATAGATCACATGCTGGGGCACAAAACAGGTCTTTATAAATTTAAAAATACTGAAATTATTCAAAGCACATTCTCTGATCACAATGGGGTGAAGCAGGATCTCAATAATCACCAAAGAACGAGAACATTCACAAATATATGGAGATTAAATAGCACACTCTTAAACAACCAGTGTGTAAGAACAGAGTCAAAGAAGAAACTGCTAGAGAAATCAGTAGCTATCTGGAGATGAATGAAAAAAGAGAATACAATTTATTAGAACTTATGGGATGGGGCAAAGGCTGTGCTGAGAGGGAAATTTATTGCCTTAAATGCCTATATTAAAAAGCAAGAAAGAGCAAAAATTGAGGATTTAACAGCAAACCTGGAGGAACTTGAGAAAGAACAGCAAATTAACCCCAAAGCAAATAGGAGAAGAGAAATAACAATGATTAAAGCAGAGATAAATGAATGGGAGAACAAAAGAACAACAGAAAGAATCAATAAAACCAAAAGTTGGTTCTTTGAGAAAATCAATAAAATTGATGGGTCACTAGCAAGACTGACAAAGAAAAAAAGACAGAGGATGAAAATAAACCAAATCAGAAACAAGAAGAGATGCGTTACCACAGACCCTGAAGAAATCCTAAGAGGATACTATGGACAACTATACGCCAACAAATTAGACAACTTAGATGAAATGGACAAACTCCTGGAGGAATGCAAACAAGCTACACTGACTCAGGAAGAAATAGAAGATCTTAACAAACCAATCACAAGTAAAGAGATTCAATCAGTCATCAAAAATCTTCCTACAAAGAAAAGCCCAGGGCCAGATGGCTTCACAGCAGAATTTTATCAAACATTCCAGAAAGAATTAACACCAATCCTGATCAAACTTTTCCAAAAAATTGAGGAATAAGGAACTCTACCTAACTCATTTTATGAAGCTAATATCATTTTAATATCAAACTGGGTAAAGATGCTATAAAAAAGGAAAACTACAGGCCAATCTCCCTAATGAACAAAGACGCAAAAATTCTCAATAAAATATTAGCAAATCGAATCCAACAACACATTAAAAGAATTATACAACATGACCAAATGGGGTTTATACCAGGAATGCAAGAATGGTTCAACACAACAAAATCAATTAATGTAATACAGCACATTAACACATGAAAAGGGGAAAATCACATGATCATCTCAAGTGATACTGAAAAAGCATTTGACAAAATTTAGCATCATTTTCTGATAAAAACACTCCAAAAGATAGGAATCAAAGGTAACTACCTCAATATGATAAAGGGAATATTTGAAAAACTGATAGCCAGCCTTGTACTCAATGGAGAGAGACTGAAAGCCTTCTCCCTAAGATCAGGTACAAGACAAGGATGCCCACTGTAACCACTATTATTCAACATTGTACTAGAAGTTCTAGCTAGAGCAGTCAGGCAGGACAAAGAAATTAAAGGGATCCAAACTGGAAAGGAAGAAGTAAAACTGTCATTATTTGCAGATGATATGATGCTATACTTGGAAGATCCTGAGAAATCTACAGCAAAGTTACTTGAGCTAATAAACAAATTCAGCAAGGTGGCGGGATATAAAATTAATGACAAAACTCAGTAACATTTCTATACACAAGTAATGAGTTAGCTGAGGAGTCAGTTAAGGAAAAAATTCCATTTAAAATAGCAACTAAAAGAATTAAATACTTAGGAATGGGAGGAGGGGCCAAGATGGCGGCTTAGCAAGGTGCGCGTTTTAGTTCGTCCTCCAGAACAACTACTAGATAACCAGAAACAATACAGAACAGCTCCCGGAACCACGATAGTGACCGAACACACAGCGCGCCCAGAACTGGAGCAGCTTAGACCTACCGCAACTCGCCGGATCTGTGAGTTCCCCAAAGCCGCGGCGGCCGGCGGCCCTCCCCCATAGGCGGCTCCGCGGAGAGAAAGGAAACAGTAGCAGGGACTGAATCCAACCAAGTGCCAATTGCGGCATTAATAAACAAATTCTGATTACGAAAAATAGCCCCCAGCTCACGCGAAACCGGGCAAGTCAGAAGTCGCTTAGTGGGCTAACCGGAAAAGCGGAAAGGGGACAAAACGGGGGTTTTCCC
>PVIY010048516.1:0-17230 GCA_004026745.1 Myrmecophaga tridactyla
AGGAGCATCAGACACAAGGTTTTCACAATCACACAGTCACATTGTGAAAGCTATATCATTATACAATCATCATCAAGAAACATGGCTACTGGAACACAGCTCTACATTTTCAGGCAGTTCCCTCCAGCCTCTTCATTACATCTTGAATAACAAGGTGATATCTACTTAATGTGTAAGAATAACCTCCAGGATAACCTCTCTACTCTGGAATCTCTCAGCCATTGACACTTTGTCTCATTCCCTCTTCCCCCTTTTGGTGGAGAAGGTTTTCTCAATCCCTTGATGCTGGGTCTCAGCTCATTCTAGAGTTTTTCTCAATCCCTTGATGCTGAATCTCAGCTTATTCTGGGATTTCTGTCCCTCGTTGCCAGGAAGGTCCACACCCCTGGGAGTCATGTCCCACGTAGACAGGGGGAGGGTGGTGAGTCTGTTTGCTGTGTTGGCTGGAGGGAGAAGCCACATCTGAGCAATAAAAGAGGTTCTCTCGGGGGTGATTCTTAGGCCTAATTTTAAGTAGGCTTGACCTATCCCCTGTGGGGTTAAGTTTCATGTGAACAAACCCCAGGACTGGGGGCTCAGCCTATAGCTTTAGTTGTCCACACTGCTTGTGAGAATATCAAGAATTCAACTTGGGGAGGTTGAATTTTCTCCCATTTTCACCATTCCCCGAAGGGGACTTTGCAAATATTTTTCTACTCACTAATCAAATCACTCTGGGATTCATCGGGGCATCACCTGGACAAACCAACACCATTATCTTTTTAAAAAAATTTTTTTACTTACAATTTTTTTGAAAGCTTGTAATAAATATAAGTAACATAAAACTCACTGTAAGCGGCTTTACGTGGCCACTTCTGTGACTTTAAGTCCATTGCCAAGGTCGTGGCGCCTTCGCCAGCGGTTCGCAAGGACTTCCCTCAGCCCCCAAGGAGACCTGGCCACCCCAAACATTAACCCCCCGTGCCCGTCCCCCGGCAGCCACTGTTCTCCTTCCGTGTCTGCAGATTTGCTTATTCTAAGTATTTTGCATAAGAGAAAGCATATGACCCTCGTCTTTTTGCACCTGGGTTTTTCCATGCAACATGCCGCAGTCTGTCCCAGCACGTCACATCTTCTTACAGCTGTTGCAATGTCCCACTGGGTGGCTGGACCACACTTTTCTTGTCCACTCATCTGCTGGTGGACGCTGGGGTTGCTTCCACCTGTTGGCTGTTGGGAATAATGCTGTGGTGAGCATTAGCGTACACAAATCTGTTCAAATCCCTGCTTTCTGTTCTTTGGGGTGTGTACTGAGGAGTGGAATTGCTGGGTCATGTAGTAGCTGTATGTTTAACTTTCTAAGAAACTGTCAAACTGCTTTCCACAGCAGCTGCACCGTTTTACTTTCCCGCCAGCTGTGTATGAGGGCTCCTATTTCTCTCATCCTCGCCAACGTGTATTTTCTGTCATCTTAATAATAGCTGTCCTAGTGGCTGTGAGATGGTAGCTCACTGTAGCTTGCATTTGCACTTCTCTAATGCCTAATGAGGTTGAGCATCTTTTCATATGGTTACTGACTATTCTTACAGCTTTAGAGAAGTGTTTAATCAAAACCTTGGTCTACTTTTTTTAGGCAGTTTTATTGAGATATATTCATACCTCATACAGTCCATCCAAAGTATACAATCAGTGGTTCACAGTATAATCACAGAGTTGTGCGTTCATCTCCACAATCAATTTTAGAACATTTTCATTACTCCAAAAAAAAGCCATACCCTTTATTAACCCCTCCCCCTGATTATTAACCCTTAGCATTTGTGTGATACATTTGTTACTTTTGAGGAAGAATATTGTTTTAGTTTGTAAAAGCTGCTGAAATGTGATATATGAGAAATGGAATGGCTTTGCAAGTTTATAGTTCTAAGGCCGTGAAAATGTCCAAATTAAGGCAAGGCTATAAAAATGTCCAAATCAAGGCATCCAGGGAAAGATACCTTGGTTCAAGAAGGCTGATGACGTTCAGGGTTTCTCTCTCAGCTGGAAAGGCACATGGCAGCATCTGCTAGCTTTCTCTCCAGGCTTCTTCAACAACTTCCCCGGGGCTCTGTCCTTTCTGTTGGCTCTGTCAGTTCTCGTGGCTCTAAAGGTTTTTCCAAAATGGTTCCCTCTTAAAGGGCTCCACTAAGCAACCCCACTTTGGGTGGGTGGAGACACATCTCCATGGAAGTCACCTAATCAAAATTTACCACCCACAATTGGATGGGTCGCATCTCCATGGATACAATACAAAAGCTCCCATCCAGCAATACTGAATGAGGATTAAAGGACATGGCTTTTCTGGGGTACACAAGAGATTCAAACTGGCACAAATATTAAAATATTACTGTTAACTAGAGCCTGTAGTTTGCATTAGATACATTTTCCCCATGTATTGTTCCATTAACTCCTTGTAATAGTGGCATACTATTACAATCATTTTTTTCAAAGTAGCCCATTGGAAGGTTGATTGCGATTGCATTGAACTTGTAAATCAATTAGGTAGAATTGACATCTTATCTATGTTGAACTTTCAATCCATGAACATGGAATGTTCTTACATTTATTTAGGTCTTCTTTCATTTCTTTTAACAATGTATTTTTTTTACAGATTTTTATTGAGATATCTTCATGTACATACAGTCCCTCCAAAGTACAAAATCAGTGGCTCACAATATCATCACATGGTTGTGTATTCATCGCCATGATCATTTTTAGAAAATTTGCATCACTCCAGAAAAAGAAATAAAAATAAAAAAACCCCCATAATCTCATATCCCTTGCCCCTCCCTCTCATTGTATAACAATACAACACTAGTATTGTTATCTAAACATTTTTTTTTACCCCTTATGCCCCTCACTATTTCTTTATTTTTTTCTTTATTTTTTTACTCATCTGTCCATACCCTGGATAAAGGAAGCATCAGCCACAAGGTTTTCACAATCACACAGTCGCATTGCAAAAGCTATATCATTATATAGTCCTCTTCAAGAATCAAGGCTACTGGATCAGCTCAACAATTTCAGGTACTCCCCTCCAGCCACTCCCCTACACCATAAACTAAAAAGGGATATCTATATAATGCGTAAGAATAACCTCCGGGATAACCTCTCAACTGTTTGGAATCTCTCAGCCACTGAAACTTTACTTTGTCTCATTTCTCTCTACCCCCTTTAGGTCAAGAAGATTTTCTCAACCCCCATGATGCCAGGTCCCAGCTCATCCTGGGATTTCTGCCCCACATTTCCAGGGAGATTGACACCCCTGGGAGTCATGTCCCACTCCGGGGAGAGGGCGGTGAGTTCACCTGCCGAGTTGGTTTAGAGAGATAGGGGCCACATCTGAGCAATAAAAGGGGTTCCCAACTCTCAGGCATAATTATGAGCCGGCTGAGCTTCTCCTTTGCAGGAATAAGGTTCACAGGGGTGAGCCCCAAGATCGAGTGCTCAGCCTATTGATTTGTTTGTACCCACTGCTTGTAAGAATATCAGGAATTCCCCAGATAGGGAAGTTTAATATTTCCTCCTTTCTTCTCAGTCCCCCAAGGGTGACTTTGCAGATACTTTTTTAATTTTCTACCCAAATTACTCTGGGATATATCATGGTGTAACATTATCTTGTACAAACCAAAAAGATCTCACTCCCTAGTCAAGATTTTGTTTGATTAATGGTATTCGAATAAACTGACCACATAAGTTTACTTAGATAATGTGCTACCGAAAAATATAAATTTTGAACCAAATAAACATCTCTTCCTTTGGTCTCCCACAGAAGTTGAAGTTTTTATTTGTTTGTTTTGTTTTCTGTCCCACATTGTCAGGGAGATTTACACCCCTGGGAGCCATGTCCCATGAAGTGGGGGAGGGCAGTGAGTTCACCTGCCACATTGGCTTATAGAGAGAGGCCACATCTGAGCAACAAAAGAGGTTCTCTGGGATTGAAGCTTTAAAATATGGACCATATCATCCTTTACGCTGTGTTCTGCTCCACCTGAGTTCTATTTAGATCAGCTTCCTTCACAGCTCTAGATGAAGTCTGTTCTCAGCTTTATCAGTTGTTGTATGGGGTAATGCTAGCCTTCACAGTCTCAGAGCTCTCACTCTGAGTCTCAGCTGTCATACAAATACCTGAATTTTCCAGGGAATGACCAGGTTATACACAAATCACTCGGGATCTCAGAATTTAGAAACAACAGTTACAACTCCGGAATAGATTTGACTGCTGTAAGAGCTTGCAATTTAGGAACATTTACAATAGGCCCCAACCTCATAACCCATGCCTTCAACTTCAATTCTCCAAGTTTGTATATTATAGTTAGTCCATACAAGTGGGATGATAATATTTGTCTTTTTGTTTCTGACATTTCATTCAGCATACAGTCCTTAAGTTCATACACCTAGTTGCATGCCCCACCACTTCATTCCTTTTTGAGGCCTCTCAGTAGTCCATTGTATGTGTACACTATAGCTCCCCCTTCCTTCCCTCAGTCGTTGTGCCTTTAGGCCACCTCCATCCATTGTGGATCACAAACACTGCTGCCACAACCACCAGTGTGCAAATGTCCATGCGTGTCCCACACTCAGCTCCTCCAGGTATACACTGAGCAATGGGGTCTCAGCATCCTATGGCAGCCCTACCCCAGCCTCCTGTGGGGTCACCACACTGCCCTCCAGGGGGCTGCACCTCTCATTCCCTACCGATAGTGAATAGGGACATCTCTCTCTCCACATTTTCTCCAGCACTTGCTTCTCTCTGCTCATTTGGAAACAGATTTAAACACATATCACACAATCCAAACTAAATAAAAAACCAATGGTTCCCAGCATAATAACATAGCTATGTCTGTACCACCATAATCTGTATGAGGATATTGCTTTTACTTTCACAGAGAATCCCATACCACTCCCCATACCTGTGCTTATTGACATTTAGTTTTAGCATAATGCCTTTGTTACAGCATATGACAACGTTACTGTTAAATATGGGCCCCAGCTTGCACTGATTGTACTTTTTCCTATGTACCATCCTATTTTCAACACTTTGCACTGGGCCATTCATTTGTTCTTCCTCATGCAAAACATTCTCGTATTTTTACATTTAATCGCCATCATTGTCCACTCTCAGCATTCCTAAGTTTTACCTCTCAGTCGTTATCCTCTACCTTTCCTTCTAGGTTTCCCATGTGCCCCCAGCCTTTCTCCCTCTACCATACTCACATTCAGCTTCATTCAGTGTATGTATATTTTTGTGCTGCCATCGGGTAGTATTTTTTTTGTGCTATCCATTTCTGAATCTTAACAATCAGTCCTGATACACATTCTGTATTCGTTTAGCACCAAATTCCCAATCTCTACCCACTTGTCGTTTTCTGTTTCATTGATAATGGCCATTCTGGTGGGTGTGAGATGATATCTCATTGTGGTTTTGATTTGCATTTCCCTAATAGCCAGGGAAGTTGAGCATCTTTTCCTGTGCCTTTTGGCCATTTGTGTTTCCTCTTCTGAGAAGTGTCTGTTCATGTCTTTTGCCCATTTTGTAATTGGGTGTTTGTCTTTTTGTTGTTGAGTTGTAGAATCTCTTTATATATTCTGAATATTAAACCCTTATTGGATTTGTGGTTTCCAAATATTGTCTCCCGTTGCATAGGCTGCCTTTTCACTTTCCTGACAAATTTCTTTGATGCACAAGAGTGTTTATAAATTTTGAAGAGATCCCATTTATCTAATTCTTTTTTCATTGCTTGCACTTTAGGTGCAAGATCTAGGAACCATCTTTTATCACAAAATTTATAAGATATTTCCCTACATTTTCTTCTAAAAATTTTATGGTCTTAGCTCTAATGTTTAGGTCTTTGATCCATTTTACCAATGTATTTTTGTTTTTGAATACAGGTCCTTTACATCCTTGGTTAAATTTGTTCCTAGATATTTGGTTATCTTGGTTACCATTGTAAATGGAGTTTTTTTTCTAATGTTTTCTCAAGGGTGCTCAGTGCTAGTGAGTAGAGGCACTGCTGATTTTCCCATGTTCATCTTGTACCCACAACTTGCTGAACTTGCTCTAGGAGTTTGCTGTAGATTTTTCAGGACTTTTTAAATATAGGATCATGTCATCTGCAAACAGTGAAAGTTTTCCTTTTTCCTTTTCTATTTGGCTGTCTTTAATTTCTTCTCCTTGCCTGATTCCTCTAGCTAGAGCTTCTAACATGCTGTCGAATGAGAGTGGTGACAATGGGCACGCTTGTCTTGTTCACAGTCTTAGAGGGAAAGCTTTAGTCTTCCAGCATCAAGTGTGATGTCAGCTGTGGGCTTTTCATATATGCTCTTTATAACTTTGAGGAAGTTTCCTTCTAGTCCTGTCTTTCAAAGTGATTTTATTAAGAAAGAATGTTGGCGGGTGCACGAGAATACTCGCCTTCCACGTAGGTGACCTGGGTTCGATTCCCAGACCACGCAACAACAACAACAACAAAAAATGCTGAATTTTGTCAAATACCCTTTCTGCACCAATCAATATGATCATGTGGTTCCCCCTTCGATTTCTTAATGTATTGAATTACTTGCTTACCTTGTGTTGAACCATCCTTGCATCCCGGGGATAAACCCACTTGGTCACGGTGTCTAATTCTTTTCATGTGATGTTGGATTCAATTTGTAAGTATTTTGTTGAGGTTTTTTTTTTTTTTTTGAGGATTTTTGCATTATACTCATTAGAGAACTTGGTGTGTAATTTTCTTTTCTTGTACTATTTTTATCTGGCTTTGTTACTAGGGTGATGCTTGTTTCATAGACTGAGTTAGGTAATGTTCCCTCCCCTTCAATTTTTCGGAAGAGTTTGAACAGGATTGGTATTAATTCTTTCTGGAATAATTGATAGAATTCACCTGTGAAGCCATCTGGTCCTGGGCTTTTATTTGTTGGGAAGTTTTTGATGAATAATTCAATCTCTTTCATTGTGATTGGCTTGTTGAGGTCATCTATTTCTTCTATAGACATGTGGGTTGTTGACGTGTTCCCTGGAAGTTGTCCCTTTCATCTAAGTGGTATAATCTGTTGGCAAACAGATGTTGATAGTATCTTTTTATTTCTGTGAGATCAGTAGTAAATGTCCCCGCCCCATTTCTGATTTAATTTATTTAAATCTTTTCTCTTTTTTTCTTTGTCAGTCTAGCAAAGGGTTTGTCAATTTTATTGATCTTCTCAAAGAACCAACTTTTGCTTTTATCGATTCTCTTTATTCTTTATTCTTAATTTCATTTATTTATGCTCTAATCTTTGTTACTTCTTTCTGCTGCTTGCTTTGAGATAGTTTGCTGTTCTTACGGATGCAGCGAAGACGGTGCTGATAGGAAAGTTTGTAGTCATAAGTATGTACATTAGAAAGGGAGAAGAAGCTAAAATCAGTGACCTAATTGCACATCTGGAGGAACTAGAAAAAGAACAGTTCCTAAAAGAACATCTAGTTCCTCCAGATGTGCAATTAGGTCACTGATTTTAGTTCCTTCTCCCTTTCTAATGTACATACTTATGACTACAAACTTTCCTATCAGCACCGTCTTCTCTGCATCCGTAAGTTTTGATATGTTGTATAATCATTTTCATTCTCCTCAAAATATTTACTAGTTTCAGTTGCAATTTCTTCTTTGACCACACTGATTGTTTTAGAGCATGTTTAACCTCCATATATTTGTGAATTCTCCATCTGCTGCTACTTTCATACTTTATTCCATTATGATCAAAGGAAGTGCTTTGTATAATTTCAGTCTTTTAACATTTATCGAGACTTGTTTTGTAACCTATCACGTGGCCTATCCCGGACAATGATTCATGGGCATTTGAGAAGAATGTATATCCTGCTGTTTTAGGGTGTAATGTTCTATAAATGTCTGTTAGGTCTAGTTCATTTATCATTTTATTCAAGATCTGTTTTCTTGCTGATCCTGTGTCTAGATGTTCTATTTATTAAGAAGAGTGCTGTGTGAAGTCGCCAACTATTATTGTAGAGATGTCTGTTTCTCCCTTCAGTTTTGCCAGCATTTGCCTCATATATTTTGGGCCATCCTAGTTAGATGCATAAATATTTATAATTATTATTTCTTCTTGGCAGTTTGCCACTTTTACTAATATATGTCATCCTTTTTTTATATAACATTTTTGTATTTAAAGTCTATTTTGTCCAGTATTTCTGTAGATACCCCACATTTTTTTTTTTTTTTGGCTACTGATTGCATGGAATAACTTTTTCCATCCTTTCACTTTTACCTATTTGTCTCCTTTGGTCTAAGGAGAGTCTCTTGTAGACAGCATATAGAGGGATTACTTATATACATATATATATTTTTTCAGCATGGGCAGGCGCTGGGAATCCAACCTGGGTCTCCAGCATGGTAGGCAAGAACTTTGCCTGCTAAGCCACTGTGGCCCACCCTATATTTTTAAATCTATCCTACCAATCTGTATCTTTTGATTGGAGAGTTTAATCCACAAACATCCAATGTTGTTACTGTAAAGAAAGACAAGAATTTGCTTCAACCATTTTATCCTTTGGCTTTTATATGTCAGATATTGTTTTTGTCTCTTTTTATCCTTTCCTTTACCCTTACTAATAATCTTCATTTCTACAATGTCCTCCAAGACTCTGTCTCCTGTCTTTCTTTTTTTTTTAGCCTGCAGACCTCCTTTTAGTATTTCTCACAGGACAGGATTCTTGCTAATGAGCTCTCAGCTTCTGCTTATCTGTAACTATTTTAAACTCCCCCTCATTTTTGGGCTGTGTGTGTGCATGGTCCAGGAACCAAACCAGGTCTCCCACACGGAAGGTGGGCATTCTGTCACTGAGCCACCCAGGCACCCAACTCTCCCTCATTAAAAAAAATATTTTTACTGATAAATCTTCATACACATTAAGTCCATACATGGTGTACAATCAGTGGCTCAAAAGATCATCACATAGTTGTGTGTTCATCACCATGATCACTTTTAGAAAATGTGCATCACTCCAGATAAAGAAATAAAAAGAAAAAACTCATACATGTCATACCCCTTACTCCTCCCTCTCAATGACCACTAGTATTTCAATCCACCCCAATTTTTTTTTTACCTCTTATCCCCCATTATTTATTTATTTATTTATCCTATTTTTTTTACTCGTCTGTCCATATCCTGCATAAAAGGAACATCAGACACAAGGTTTTCATAATCACACAGTTACATTGCAAAAGTTATATCATTACACAATCATCTTCAAGAATGAAGGCTGCTAGAACACAGCTCAACAGTTTCAGGTACTGCCCTCCAGCCACTCCATTATAGCATAAACTAAAAAGGGATATCTATATAATGCATAAGAATAATTTCCAGGATAACCTCTTCACTCTGCTTGAAATCTCTCAGCCACTGAAACTTTATTTTGCCTCATTTCTCTCTTCCCCCTTTTTGTCAAGAAGGCTTTCTCAATCCCATGATGCTGTCTTCCTAATTTTTGAAGGACGGCTTTGTCAAATAAAGAATTTTTGGTTAGCATGCTTTCTCTTTCAGTTCCTTATTATATCATAGCACTGCCTTCTCACCTCCATGCTTTTTTTTCCATACCCCTTACCCCTCCCTTTCATTGATCACAAGCATTTCAATCTACTAAATTTATTTTAACATTTTTCCCCCTATTATTTATTTATTTTTAATCCATATGTTTTACTCATCTATCTATAAGGTAGATAAAAGGAGCATCAGGCACAAGGTTTTCACAATCACACAGTCACACTGCAAAAGTTATATCATTATACAATCATCTTCAATAAACATGGCTACTGGAACACAGCACTACATTTTCAAGCAGTTCCCTCCAGCCTCTCTGTTACACCTTAACTAAAAATGTGATATCTATATAATGTGTAGGATATATACCTCCAGGATAACCTCTTGACTCTGTTTGGAATCTCTCAGCCATTGACACTTTATTTTGTCTCATTTCACTCTTCCCCCTTTCAGTCGAGAAGGTTTTCTCAGTCTCTTGATGCTGAGTCTCAGCTCATTCTAGGATTTCTGTCCCACGTTGCCAGGAAGGTCCACACCCCTGGGAGTCATGTCCCACGTAGAGAGGGGGAGGGCAGTGAGTTTGCTTGTTGTGTTGGCTGAGAGAGAAGCCACATCTGAGCAACAGAAGAGGTTCTCTGGGGGTGAATCTTAGGCCTAATTTTAAGTAGGCTTAGCGTATCCTTTGTGGGGTTAAGTTCATATGAACAACCCCCCAGATTGAGGGCTCAGACTATTGCTTTGGTTGTCCCTACTGCTTGTGAGAATATCAAGAATTCTCCACTTGGGGAAGTTGAGTTTTCCCCCTTTCTCACCGTTCCCAAGGGGACTTTGCAAATACTTTTTATTCACTGTTAAAATCACTCTGTGATTTATCGGGGCATCACTCTGGACAAACCCACAAAATCTCATGCCCTACTCAAGGTTCCATGTATTTATGGTGTTCAGTTAAGCTGTCTACATAAATTATATTAGGAATGCACTAGTCAAAATACAAATTTTGTACCAAATAAACATTTTTTGCTTTAGTCCCACACATAGGTTTAAGCTTTAACATATATAATTACCATCTATTTTCAGCACACTGCAGTATCGACATTCCTTTGTTCTTCCTCTCACCTCCATGGTTTTTGATGAGAAATTGGCACTTAATCTTATTATGGTCCCTGGTATGTGATGAATCGCTTTCTCTTGCTGCTTTCAGAATTCTCTCTTCATCTTCGGCAGTTGACATCATGATTAGTAGGAGACTCAGAATGGATCTATTAGGTCTGTTTGAGGTACTTTGCATTTCTTGGACTTTTTATCCTTATGTCTTTCATAACAGTTGGGAAAATTTGGGCCATTATTTCCTCAAATATTCTTTCTGCTTCTTTTCCCTTCTCTTCTTTTTCTGGGACATCCGTGACACACATGTTCACACACTTCTGTTGTAGTTCAGTTGCCTGACACCCTGCCCAAATTTCCCCATTCCTCGCTGTAACTGTTCTTCTGTCTGTTTGACTTCAGATGTCCTGTCTCCTAGGCTGCTGATCCATTCTTCTGCCCATTCAAATCTGTTGTCGTGTGTCTCTAGTGTATTTTTAATCTCGTCCACTGTGGCTTTCATTTCATACATTCTGTTATTTTGCAAGGAAAATTCTTCATGCCCACCCAGTGTCTTCTTAATATCCTTTATCTCTTTAGCCATATTTTCATTCATCTCCTTGACTTGATTTAGGAGATTTGTTTGAACAACTTTGATTTATATCTTCTCTGACTTTTTAATTTGTTCCTTTGACTGGATCTATCTTCTTGTTTCTTAGTATGACTTGTACTTTTTTGCTGGGCATCTGATTATCTTGATGAGATTGTGCTGAAGGCAGTCCTTCTCTTGTCTAGGATTTTATTTTCAATTGTGTTAGTGTTAAACTCTTGTTTGGCATTTAGTTTAGCAGTACTCCCAGCCAAAACAGGGCCAGTGATCCATGCAAGGAGCAGAGACCAGCTCCAGAGGTCCCTAGGAAGAGGGCCAGGAAAGCAGCTGGTAAGAACAGGATATTTTTAGTCCCTTGTCTGCCCTGCTTATGATGCAGGTGGAAACAATGGTGCCATGGGCACCTATGCAGAAAAGGCCCAGGCTCTGGGACCCAGAGGTCTGATTTTGCCAGTCCACCATTGGATCAGAACTGTGCCACATCCCTTTCTGTTCCCAGGGAGTTGGAAAGGCTTCCCCAACTCTCCTAGCTTGAAGCCACCAGCTCAGCAGAGTCCAGGTTAACCAGAAGCTGCCAACCTCAGGGGGGGGGGGATGGGAGCTGGGAGCCAAGGCCAAGTGAGTCCCTCTTTGCTGTTCCTCCATCCCGTCTTTCTTCTCTTCCCTGGATGGTACATGGCCCCAGAACAGCTCCTGTGGACAGTCTCTGCTTGTCCTCTGGGTATTTTGGTGGAGGAGTGAGCTCTGCCACCTCTTATTCCACCATCTTCTTGGAAACCCCTCCCCTTGGCCTATTTCTTAAGTTTGTTTGTTGTTGTTGAGTTGTAGGCTTTCTTTACATTTTCTGAATATTCAACCTTTATCGGATATATGGTTTACAAATATTTTCTCCCATTCTGTAGGTTTCTTTCATTTTCTTGATAATGTCCTTTGATGTGCAAAAGTTTTTAGTTTTTATGAAGTCCCATTTATCTATTTTTCTTTGGCTGCTCTTTCTTTCAAAGAAGTCTTAGAATCCATTGCTTAATACAAGGTCCTGAAGATATTTCCCTGTTTCCTCATAAGAGTTTTATAGTATTAGCCCTTATATTTAGGTTGCTTGTCCATTTTTCATTAAATTTTGTTTATGGTGTGAGATGTGGTCCCAAGTTCATTCTTTTGCATGTGGATTTCCAGTTTTCCCAGAGCTATTTTTTGAAGGAAGTCTTCTTTTCCCATTGAATGGACTTGGAAACTTTGTTGAAAATGAAAATCCACTACCATAGGAGAGTGGGTTTATTTCTGGACTCTCAGTTCTATTCCATCTGTCTGCGTGTCTATTCTTATGCTAGTACCACATTGTTTAATTACTGTCACTTTGTACCAAGTTTCAGAATCAGGACATGGGAGTGCTCCAACTTCGCTAATTTTAAAGATTGTTTTGCCTATAGGGGGCCCCTTTCAATTCTATGTGAATTGGAAGATCAGCTTTTCCATTTCTGAAAAAAAAAAAGCTACTGTGGTTTTCATAGGGATTGCATTGAATTTACAGATTACTTTGGGTAGTATTCACACCTTAACAATATTAAGCCTTTCAATCCATGAACACAAGATGTCTATTCATTCATTTTGGTCTTCTTCAATTCCTTTCAGCCATGGTTTACAGTTTTCAGTGTACAAATCTTTCACCTCTTTGGTTAAATTTACACACAGTTATTTTATTTTTCAGATGGTTTAGTAAATGGACCTGCTTTCTTGGTATCCTTTTCAGATTGTTGATTAATGGTGGATAGAACCATAACTGATTTTTGCATGTTGATCTTGTACCCTACAACTTTGCTGAATGTGCTTATTTGTTGTAGTAGTTTTCTTGTGGATTCTTTTGGATTTTCTATATGTCAGATTATGTCATCTGAGAATATGGATAATTTGATTTTTTCCTTTTCAATTTGGATGCCTCATTTCTTTCTCTTGCCTGATTGTTCTGGCAAGAACTTCCAGTACAGTGTTGAATAACAGTGGTGACAGTGGGCATCTTTGTCTTGTTCCTGATCTTAAAGGGAAAGCTTTCAGTCTTTCACTCAGTGGTGAAAGACTGAATGTGGGTTTTTCATAAATGCCCTTTATCATGTTGAGAAAGTTCTCTTATATTCCCAGATTTCTGAGTGTTTTTATCATGAAAGAATGTATTTTCTCAAATGTTTTTCTCTGTGTCAATTTAGATGATCATATGTTGTGTTTATCCTTCATTGTATTACTGTGGCTATTATATTGATTGACTTTCTTATGAGAAATAATCTTGTGTTCCTAGAATAAATCTCACTTGGATTTTTGTAATGTTATTCATAAGGTATATTGGTCTGTAATTTTCTTTACTTGTGCTGCCTTTATCTGGCTCTGGTATCAGATTAATTTTGACCTCATATAATGAATTAGGAAGTGTTCCCTCCTCTTCAATCTTTCCAGAGTTTGAGGAGGATTGGTGTTAATCCCTCTTAAAATGTCTGGTAGAATTCAGCATTGAAGCCCTCCAGTCCAGACTTTTATTGTTGGGAGGTTTTTCATTACTAATTCAAATTCTTTACTTGTTATAGGTCTGTAGAGATTTTCTGTTTCTTCTTGAGGTAAATTGTATGTTTCTAGGAATTTCTCCATTTCATCTAGGTTATATAATGTGTTGGCATACAGTTGTTCATAGCATTCTCTTATAATCCTATTTATTTATGAAAGACAGTAGTATTGTCTGCGCTTTCATTCCTGATTCTACTTATTTGTGTCCTCTTTATTCTTCTTTGTTAGCCTGGCTAAAGGTTTGTTTGTTTTGGGTTTTGTTGATTCTCTCTATTGTTTTTCTCTTTTCTTTTCTTTCTTTCTTTCTTTCTTTTTTTGCATGGGCAAGCACCAGGAATTGAAGCCTGGTCTCTGGCACGGCAGGCGAGAATTCTGCCACTGAGATTCCGTTGCACCACCCTTTCTATTTTCAATTTCATTTATCTCTGTTCTAATGTTTACTATTTCTTTCCTTCTGCTAACTTTGGGTTTAGTGTTCTCTTCTCTTTCTCGTTCCTTTAGTTTAGTTTTTTTTTTTTTTTTTTTTTATGGGCAGGCACCGGGAATCAAACCTGGGTCTCCGGCATGGGAGGTGAAAACTGCCTGCTGAGCCACCGTGGCCTGCCCTATCTTTCTTCTTTTTTAATGTAAATATTTACAATGGTGAATTTCTGTCTGAGCACTGCCTTTTGTTCACTTGTAAGTTTTGGTATTTTGTGTTTTTGTTGTTATTTGTCCCTAAGTATTTTCTAATTTCCATTGTTATTTCTTTTTTGGCCCACTGGTAGTTTAATAAGAGCATGTTAAGTTGCACACTCTTGAAAATTTTCAAGTTTCCCTTCTGTTATTGATTTCTGGCTTTATTCCATTGTGATTGCATATAAGGATTTTTTATGGACAGTCAGTTGTGGCATCCACTGGAGATGGATGGAAGAAGGTTTATCAGAAACTACAAGCCCTAGAACAGCAAGGAGAAGCACTCTCCCCGGTCACTTGGGGAAACACGTCAGGAACAGGTGAGGAGCGAGGGCCACAGTGGATCCAGGGACTCTGCCTTTGTCACGTTACCTGGGTGGAGCTGTAGCACTCATCGAGCAAAAGTGGTGATTCGGGGATTTGCATTTGACTCATGTGGGGGTGCAAACCTGAGCAGACTGCTTGGAGGAAACAGAACCTGCTTATCTTGTATGAGAAGGTGTCTTGGGTGACTATTGAGGGACCCAACAACAGGGTCTAAGACGCTAAGGCATCACGACAGGGCAAAGCTCCCGTTATTTTAATTCACTACAATTCCACTGAGGTCAAAGGCGATCCTTTGTGTGATTTAGATTTTATAAACTTATTAAGATTTGACTTGTGGCTGCTTTAGTTTGTAAGCTGCTGGAATGCAATATACCAGAAATAGAATGACTTTTTAAAAAGGGAATTTATTAAGTTGCAAGTTTACAGCTCTAAGGCCATGAAAATGCCAAAATTAAAGCAAGGCTATAAAAACATCTAAGGCATCCAGGGAGAGATACCTTGGTTCAAGAAGGCTGAGGATGTTTGGGGTTTCTCTCTCGGCTGGAAAGGCACATGGTGACATCTGCCAGCTTTTTCTCCTCATGTCATAAGGCTCACCCAGGGGCGTTTTCCTTCTGCTCCAAAGGTCTCTGGCTGTGTGGACTCTGAAGTTTTTTCCAAAATGGTTCCCTCTTACAGGGCTCCAGTAAGCAACCTCACCTTAAGTGGGTGGGTCACATCTCCATGGAAATAATAAAAAAAGATTCCACCTGGCAAAATTGGACGAGGATTAAAGGACATGGCTTTTCTGGGGTCCATAATAGCTTTAAACCAGCCCAGTGGTCTAACATGATCTGTTATGGAAAGAATCCATGTGCCTTCTGCTGTTGGGGTGAGTGTTCTGCACGTGTTTGTCAGGGGTAATTGGTTTACAGCGTTGGTCAGGTCCTCTGTATCCTTACTGACCTCTTCATTACCGAAAGTTGTATATTAAAGACTCAAACTATCACTCTGGAACTATCTATTTCTCCCTTCAGTTCCATCAATTTTTACATTATATATTTTGGAGCTCTGTTGCTAAGTGCATATACATCTATAATTGTTATATCTTTTTGCTACATTGAAACTTTTACTATTATATTATTTAAAGTCTATTTTATCTGTCAGTAATTTAGCTAGTCCATCTGTCTTTTGATTATTATTTGCATGGAAAATATTTTTGCACTCTTCTACTGTCAACCTTTTTATGACTTTATATCTAAAATGAGTCTCTTGTTGACAGGATATAGAGAGATCATGTTCTTACGTAACGTGCCAGTCTCTGCCTTTTTAAACATTTTTAAATCAGAGAAGCTGTAGATATGTGGAAAAATCATATGAAAGTACAGAAGTCCCTTATACCTCCTCGCATACACACTTTTCCTTATTGTTAATACTTTGCATTAGTGTGATACCTTTGTTACAATTGATGAAACAATGTTATTATAATTACGCTATTAATTACAGTCCATAGTTTACATTAGGGTTCACTGTGTTGTCCAATTTTACGGTAATTAAAAAATTTTATTCTGGTAACATACATACATCCTGAAGTTTCCCCTTTTAACTACATTCAAATCTAAAATTCAGTGTTGTTAATTATATTCCCAACGTTGTTTTACCGTCACCATCCAACAATATGGGACGGGGGATGGGACTAGCTGATGTCCTTGGAGGTCTGGCATCTTTGGGTTTCAGGACTCATCTGGCCTAGGAACCACATGAGGGTTTCAGGTTTCTGAAAAGTAAACTCAGTGTGTGAAACTTTTGTAGAATCTCAGATAAAGCCCGATGATCTTCAAGGTTAACGGGCATAATGTCGGTTGTCGGTTGGGGTTGGCAAACCATGGCAATTAGCAACATCTAGCTTAAGCTTTCCTAAGAGTAGCTTCCGAAATAGCCTCCTGACTCCATATGAACTCTGTTAGACACTGACACTTTATTTTGTTACATTACCCCCCCTTTTGGTTCAGAAGTCATTGTCGAGCCCACAGTGCCAGGGCCAGGCTCACACTGGGAGTGATGGCCACACTGTCAGGGAGACGTTCACCCCTGGATGTCATGTCCCATGTAGGGGGAGGGCAGTGATTTCACTTGCAGAGTTGGGCTTAGAGAGAAAGCGGCCACATCTGAGCAACAAAAGAGGTTTCCTGGGAGCAACGCTTAGGCATAACTATAGGTAGTCTTAGCTTCTCTGCAACAAAAATAAGTTTCATAAGGGCAAGCCTCAAAATCAAGGAC
Organism: Myrmecophaga tridactyla; assembly: GCA_004026745.1. Classification (NCBI taxonomy): domain Eukaryota; kingdom Metazoa; phylum Chordata; class Mammalia; order Pilosa; family Myrmecophagidae; genus Myrmecophaga; species Myrmecophaga tridactyla. Next base: position 17,054 of record PVIY010048516.1, read on the forward strand.
TTGGCTTTTTTTTTTTTGGAAAAAAAAAATGTTTGAGAGAGCACCAGGGGTTTCCCAGGTGGGAAAGTTTAGTAGTTCCATATTTTTTCTCCAGTCCCTCCACAGACTCTACCAATACTGATAAATCATTAGCCCACCACAGTCTCCCCCAGGGAACTTTTTTATTTGGGTTAGTAT
>PVIY010048517.1:0-17244 GCA_004026745.1 Myrmecophaga tridactyla
GGTGGGAAAAAGGTTATTGATATTGAATCGTTATCTTTATTAAAGGGAAGCAGAACCATTGCCTTTTATTGTATTATAGTATATTACAATATACCTGTATTGTAGTATATCTTTTATTTTTATTTCATTTTATATTTAAATATACAAACAAGACTCTGTAATATCAAAAGGACTAACATATATGGATTAGTCATTACTTTGATTATTGATTAATGTAATGCCCTGAGAGATCAAAGGAGAAAAAGTTAAACAGTGTTTGAAATAGATTATCAGATCTTTCTAGGGAAATGCAGCTTCTTTAGAAGGATAAACAAGCTGGAATAATGATTATGCAAAAGCTAATGAAAGCAAGATTAAAGACAGATCCCACAGCTAATGATTAATGAGAATAACATTACTCTGGAAGGCTGTGCACCCAGCAAATGGTCCAAAGGCATCTGGCCAAGAGGCATGTGGGGACCTGAAATCCTGCCTGTGCTCCAGACAACCTCACATCCAGGGTCATGGAGACCAGCCAGGACAGGGGCTTTAACCATTTCCCTTAACACCTCCTATGCGTGCCTCTTTTCGCACGCTCCTACCAAGAGAATGTTGAAAAGCTTTTAGTTTTTTCCAATGTGAGAGCTGAAGAACGACTCCTCCCAGAAGTTTAGATGATCATTTTCTTTAGATGATCATTATAAGTGAAGTTGAAATTTTATTCCTGTGCTAAAGAGTCATTTTATACCATTATTACTGAATTGTTTTTTCATTTTTCCCATTTTTCTGTCATGCTTTCCATCTTTCCTCCTTCCATGTTAAATATTTACTTAAATATTGTGGATTATAGCCCTTTAATTGTGATATTTGTTGTAAATATCTTCTTCCAATATATCATTTATCGTTTAAGTTTACTTATGGCTAATTTAACCATGCACAATATTTTTAAACATTTTTTTACTGTGAAATATAACTTATATACAAAAAAGGAATACATTTCAAAGTACATTATAACAAGTGATTACAGGACAGATTTCAGAGTTTGGTATGAGTTACAGTTCCACAATTTTAGGTTTTTCCTTCTGGCTACTCCAAGACACTGGGGACTAAAAGAAATATCAATATGATAATTCGACAGTGATACATTTTTGTTAAATTCTACCTTCTGTTATAACTCCTCCTTCTCCTTTGATTCTTTTCCCAATCTTTAGAGATATTTGGACTATGCCCATTCTAAATTTTTCATGTTGAAAAAGGGCTGTTGATAATATGGGATAGGAGTATGGAAACAGAGGATGTTCTAGAAAGGGTGGTACCTCTGGATTTCAGGACTTATCTGGCCTAGGAACCCAAACAGAGGTTGTAGGTTTCTGGAAAATAATCCAAGTGCATGAAACAATTGTAGAATCTCAGATAAAATCCTAGGTGTTCTTAAAGGGTGACAGGAATGGCTTTGGTTGGGGTTTGGCAAACCATGATAAATAGCAATATCTAGCTGGTTTACATAAGAGTAGCCTCCAGAATAGCATCTTGACTCTATTTGAACTCTCTCAGCCACTGATACCTTATTTTCTAACATTTCTTTTCACACTTTTGGTCAGGAAGACGATTGTTTATCTCACAGTGCCAGGGCCAGGCTCATCTCTGGCATTCATATCCCATGTTCCCAGGGAGATTTTCACCTCTGGATGTCATACCCCATGTAAGAGGAATGGCAATTATTTCACTTGCACAATTGGACTTAGAAAGAGAAAGGCCACCTCTGAGCAATAAAAGATGTCCTCTAGAAGGAACTCTTAGGCATGACTATAGGTAGGCTTAGCTTCTTGCTGCATAAGTAAGCGTCACAAGAGCAAGCCTCAAGATCAAAGACTTGACCTACTGACTTGGGTGTACCTAATGTTTGAGACTGTATTAGGGATTTCTCTGGTGGTAAATCTTAATAATTCCATATTTTTTCTCCTGTCCCTCAAGGGACTTTACCAATACTTTTTAAATTATCTGCCCAACAACCTCTGGGAGGTATCTGGGCATTAGATTAAGCTATACAAAATTACAAGCTCTCATCCCTTTCTGGGCTCCCTGTGTTTGTGTTGTTTAAATGATCTATCCGGACAGATTGAGTTAAATTATGTGCTAGAGAAAATTCAGGTTTTGGACAAAATTAACATCTTTTCCTTTGGTCTCATACAGTAGGTGAAGTAGGTAAGGATGAAATACAGACAATGTCATCCTTACCCCCGTATTCTGATTTACCTTAGTCCCAACCTGACTGGCTTCATTCTTATCTCTGATTGAAGCCTGATCTCCTTTTCCATTTCTTTAACAGTTGTTGTATGTGGAAATGAGGACTTTCAGAAATGAAGAACTCCTACTCAGTGTCTTAAGTGTTGCACAAGTACTCAAAGTTCCAGGGAACTATCCGGTTATACATGCACAGCACAGCCTCTCAAAATCTGGAAATAACATTTACCGCTCCATACTAAATGTGACCACTATTAGAGCATACAATCTAGGCCCCAATTTTCTTATTAGTATTTTCTAAAAGACACCATACAATATTTGTTCTTTTGTTTCCAGCTTGTTAAGCATCACAAAACGTCCCTAGGTTCATTCACCTCTTTGCATACCAAACAGGTTTGTTCCTTTCAATAGCCACACAATATTCGATCATATGTATCCAATGTTTGCCATTCTACTTCTTAGTCAGTGTATCCTTCAGCCTCCTTCACCCACTGGGCATCATGAACGATGTCCAAACTCAACAATCCACATCCATATTATCATCACTTAGTTGTACAGTCATCAACACTCTCAATTTTAGACAATTCTCATTGTTCCCATGATAAAAATAGCTGATAAACACCCCCTCATCAAATAGAAAATCCAAAATTTCCCTTAGCTCTTGTCCTTTCCCCCAGTTATTTGCCTCTGCTATTTTGTGGTATTGTTGATGCCTTCCTGTCAAACATAGACCATGGCATGCAATAGTCGTTTTCCCCCATACCCTGATATTATTCACTCTTTGTACAAGATTCATACTTTTGAGGTAGTTCTTGTAAGAACTTATTTTTATTTGAAGCATTAACCAGTGGTATACATAGTTCTATACAAAGCTTTTCAATCATGTGCACCTTCAATATGGCAGTATAACTTATAGACCCATAATAAACTGTCCTCACATCTATCCATTCCCTTAGATTTAAGTTCAGACGTTCACCCTTCTCTAGCTTCTGTGTACCTCTAGATACCCTATGGTCCATATTATAAGCCTCTTTGTTTACCATTACCAAGGTTATAAATGCAAAATCATACAGTATTTATGCTTTTGTGCCTGGCTTGTTTCACTCAGCATTACGTCTTCAAGATTTATCCATGTTGTTATATGCTTCATGACCTCATTTAATCTTACTGCTGCATAATAGTCCCAACATATGATCATATGTATATACCACATTTCACTTATCCACTCATCCATTGATAGGAACTTGGATTGTTTCCATCTTTTGGCAATTGTGATTAATGCTTCCATGAATATTTGTATGCAAATGCCTGTTTGCATCACTGCTTTCAATTCTTCTGGGTATATACCAAGTAGTGGTATATTTAGTTTTCTAAGGAGCCACCAACTTTCTTCCGTAATGCCTGTACCATTATACATTCCCACCAGCAGTGCATAAATGCCCCAATTTCTCTACATCCTCTCCAACATTTGTAGTTCCCTGTTTGTTTAATAACAGCCATTCTTACACTGTGAGGTGACATCTCTTTGTAGTCTTGATCTGCATTTCCCTTACAGCTAATGAAAATGAGGATTTCTTCATGTGCTTTTTTTGCTCTTTGGAAAAATTTCTATTCAGATCTTCAGCCATTTTATAATTGGGTTATTTGTTCTTTTGTTATTGAGTTGTAAGATTTTTCTATATACAGGAATTCAAATCTTTGTCTGGTATGTGATTTCCAAATATTTTCTCCCATTGAGTTGGCTGCTTTTTCACTTTTTTGATAAAGTCTTTTGAGGTGCAGAAGCATTTGATTTTAAGGGGTTCCCATTTTTCTATTGTTGTTGTTGCTTGTGCTTTGGGTGTAAAGTTTAGGAAGCTACCTTCTATTACTAGGTCTTGAAAATGTTTCTTTACATTTTCTTCTAGAAGCTTGATGGTGCTAGTTCTTATTTTTAGGTGCTTGATCCACTTTGTGTTAATTTTTGTGTAGGGTATAAGATAGAGGTCCTCTTTTATTCTCTTGGCTATTGATATACAGTTCTCCCATGCCCAATTATTTAAAAGACCATTTTGTCCCAGTTCAGAGGATTTGGGGGCCTTGTCAAAAATAAAAAATATATGGAGCACTTCACGAATTTGCATGTCATCCTTGCACAGTGGCCATGCTAATCTTTTCTGTATTGTTCCAATTTTAGTATATGTGCTGCCGAAGCAAACACTCTCTTTTCTTTTTTAATATAGGCATTTAGCAATAAATTTCTCTCTCAACCCTGCCTTTGCCACATCTCAAAAATTCTGATGTTGTATTCTCATTTTCATTCATCTTCAGATACTTACCAATTTCTCTGGCAATTTCCTCTTTGATCCACTGGTTAGGAGTGTATTATTTAATCTCCATATATTTGTGAAAGTTCTGGTCTTTGGTGGTTATTGATTTCCAGCTTTCATTGTGAGCAGAGAAAGTACTTTGAGTAATTTTGATCTTTTTAAATTTATAAAGACATGTTTTGTGCTCCAGCATATTATCTATCCTGAAGAGCATTCTATGAGCACCAGAGAAGAATGTATATCCTGGTGTTTTTTCTTTTAGGTCTAATTCATTTATCAAATTGTTTATGCTTTCTATTTCCTTGTTTATCCTGTCTGGTGGTTCTATCTTTAAAGGAGAGTGGTGTATTAAAGTCTTCCACTATTATTTTTGATATGTCTATTGCTCCCTTCAGTCTTGCCAATGTTTGCTTCATGTACCAGAGCTCCTTGATTGGGGGCATCCTCATTTCTTCTTCTTGGTCAATTGTCTCTCCTACTTTATAGCATCCTTCTTTGTCTCTTATGATAGCTTTACAGTTAATTTTTATTTTGTCTAACTTAATGTTATACTAACATTAGTATAATTACTCTTGCTTTCTTTTGGTTACAACTTGCATGGAATAACTTTTTCCATTCTTTCACTTTCAGTCTATTTGTATCCTTGAGTCTAAGATAAGTGTCTTATAAGTAGCATATAGATGGATCATATTTCTTAATCCATTCTGCCATTCTGCATCTTTCGGTTGGTGACTTTTGTCTTTTAAAATTCAAATTATTGTTGGAAAGGCATTTCTTGAATCTACTACTTTATACTTTGGTTTTTATTTGTCAGATCTATATATTCTTTTCCCTCTTTCTCTTTTCATCTTTTAAGTTTTGCTTACTGGTATTTTTCAATTCTGTACTCTCCTCCAGACCTCCCTCTCCTGTGTTTTTATTTTGTTTTTTTCAGTTGGCAGAACTCCCTTTAGTATGTCTTGTAGGGCTGGTCTCTTGTTGAAAAATTCCCTCACCCTATCTGTCCATGAAAATTTTAATCTCTTCACTTCTTTTTTTTTTTCTAATCTCTTCACTTTGGAAGGACAATTTTAGCTAGATATAGAATTCTTGGCTGGGATTCTTTCCCTTTCGGTATTTTAAATGCATCATACCACTGCCTTTTCCCCTCCATGATGCCTGTTGAGTAGTCTGATCTCAGTCTTACATGGTTGTCCTTGTACATGGTTCATCTCTTTTTTCTTGCTGTTCTCAAGATTTTCTGCCTCTCTTCAATATTTGACAGACTGATTAATGTGCCTTGGAGTAGGCCTATTTGGATTTATTCTACTTGGTGTTTAATGGGCTTCTTTGATTTGTACATTTATGTCTTTTATAAGGGTTGAGAAGTTTCGTCCATTATTTCCTCAACTAACTTTCCTAGCCCTTTAATATTCTTCTCGTCTCCTTCTGGGACACCAGTGATTCTTATATTTAAATCCTTCATGTTTTCCATTATTTCCCTTAAAGAATCAATTTTTTAATCTTTTTTGCCATTTTTTTCTTTTCTGTGTTTGAATTCAATTGTCCTGTCCTCTACATTACTTATTCTTTCTTCTGCTTCTTCAAATCTGTGGGTTCCTAGCATATTTTAATTTGATCTAGAGTATATTTCATCTCTGTGATATTGGTTATTTTTCTACTTATTCTTTCAAATTCTTCTTTAGGGTCTTCAAATGTCTTTTTTTGTTTGCTTGTTTGCTAAGTATACTTTTTTAAATAGTATTTTATTGATAAATCTTCACACACATACATTCCATACATGGTGTACAATCAGTGGCTCACAACATCATCACATAGTTGTGTATTCATCACCATGATCATTTTTTAGAACATTTGCATCACTCCAGAGAAGGAAATAAAAAGACAAAAAGATAAAACGTATATATACCATATCCCCAGCCCTCCCTTTCATTGGCCACCAATATTTCCATCTACCCAAACCATTTTACTCTTTGTGCCCCCTATTATTTATTTATTTTTAATTATTTTAAATTTATTTTTATCCTTTTTTTTACTCATCTGTCTATACCTTAGACACAAGGAACAACAAATACAACATTTTTGCAATCCTACAATCAAATTGAAAAATTATATCTTTATGCATTTATCTTCAAGAATCATGGTTACTGGAACGCAGCTCAGCAGTTTCAGGTACTTCCCTCCAGCCATTCCAATATACCATAAACTAAAAAGGGATAGCTATATAATGCATAGGAATAACCTCCAAGACAACCTCTCAACTCTGTTTGAAATCTCTCAGCCACTGAAACTGTATTTTGTCTCATTTCTCTCATCCCCTGTTTGGTCAAGAAGGCTTTCTCAATCCCTTGATGCTGGGTCCTGACTCATCCCAGGATTTCTGCTCCATGTTGCCAGGGATATTTACACCCCTGAGAGTCATGCTGCATGTACGGGGGAGGTGGGGCAGTGAGTTTACCTGCTGAGTTGGTCCAGAGAGAGAGGCCACATCTGGGCCACAAAGGACATTCTCTTGGGGGGACTCCCAGGCCCAATCTTAAGTAGGCTTAGTCTATCCTTTGCAGGACCAAGCCCCATAGAGGCAACCCCCAAGATCAAGGGCTCAGCCCACTGACCTACGTGTCACCACTGCACATGAGGACATCAGAAACTCTCCAAGTGAGGAAGTTGAACACCTCCTCCTCTCTCCTCATTCCCCAAGGGTATCCTGCAAACACATGTTCATTCACTGCCCAGATCACTCTGTGATACATCAGAGCATCACACCAAACTGGACAAATTAGCAAAATCTCACACTCCACTCAACACTCCATGTATTTATGGTGTTCAACCAAGCTTGCTATACAAGTTAAAGGAGGAAATACATCACCCAAAATATAAATCCCACACCAAACAAATATCTTTCCCTTTGATCGTACACAGAAGCTGAAGTTACAAATTATGGCCAATATCATCCTTTACCCTGTGCTCTGACCCACCCTATTCCTATCCAGACCAGCTTCATTCATATCTCTACTCAAAGTTTGATCCCCCTCCCCCCCAAAAATAGTCTGATTCCCTCTCCAACTTTGTTAATAGTTCCTGTATTAGGCAGTGTTGACCCTCATAGCTACAGAGCTTTAACTCTGCATCCCAGGTGTCACATATATACCTGAAGTTTCTGGGAAGGACCAGGCTATAAACAAACAGCTCAGTATCTCAAAATTGAGAAACAACAGTCACAACTCCAGAACACATGTGACTGCTGCAAGAGATCACAATCTAAAACCTTCCACAATAGGCTTCAGCTTGACAACCCACACTCTCAACCTCAGTTCACTGAGTCTTTACAATAAAGCTAGTCCACGTGATTGAGGCATGGTAATACTTGTCTTTTTGTTCCTGACATCTCATTCAACACACAGTCCCCAAGGTTCATACACCCATATACATGCTCCACAACCTCACTCCCTCTTGTGGCCTCCCAGTAGTCCTTTGCATGTACACACCACAGTTCCCCCTTCCATTCCTCAGTTGCTGCACACTTAGGTCACCTTCATCCACCATGGATCATGAATACTGCTGCCATAAACACCAATATGCAAATGTCCATTTGTGTCCCCACATTCAGTTTCTCCAGGCATACACTGAGTTTTAGGATCATATGGCAACCCCATCCATCCCTCCAGAGGGGCTGCATCTCTCAGATTTCCTAGTGAATAGGTACATCTCTTTCTTCACATTTTTTCTAGCACTTTAAACTTTAAACTGTTTTGTTCACACATGGCACAAACCAACCTAAGTGTATAGACATGCCTTCCCCATTATAATCTATACAGAAACATTGCCTTTTCATCCACAAAAAATCCATATCCCTCCCCCATGCCCCTCCCTGTCTGTTAACATTTAATTGTGGTACAATGCCTTTGTTACATTCAGTGGAAGCAAATTATAATGTTACTGCTGACTATAGACCCTAGTTTGCATTGATTATATTTTTTCTCTCATACCATCTATTTTCAACACACTGTAATGTTGACATTCATTTGTTTGCCCTCTTGCAAAAATGTTTTTCTTTTTATTTGTACATTTAATCACCATCATTGTCCATGTAGACATTTCTAAATTATGCCATCTCAGTCTTTATCCTCTATCGTTCCTTCTGGTTTCATATGTTCCCCAGCCCTTCTCCCTCAATCATAGCCAAATTCAGCTTCATTCAGTGTACTTTATTATTGTGCTAAAATCAGGTAGTACTGAGCTATCTTATCAGTCTTGTTGCACAACCTGTTTTCCTTCAGTACAATTGCCCAATCTCTACCCTATTTCTATCTCCTGATAACCTGTGTTCTTCACTTCAATTCTCAAAGTATGCTCATTAACGTTAGTTCGTATTAGTGAGATCATATAGTATTTGGCCTTTTGTTTCTGGCTAATTTCACTCAACATAATGTCCTCAAGGTTCATCCGTGTTATTACATGCTTCATGACTTTATTCTATCTTACAGCTGTGTAATATTCCATTGTATGTATTACCACAGCTTTTTTAGCCACTCATCTGTTGATGGACATTTGAGTTGTTTCCATTGCTTGGTAATTGTAAATAATACCCCTATAAACATTCATGTAGAAATATCCACTTGTGTCCTTGACCTCAGGTTCTCTGATTATAAACCTAGTAATGGTATTGCTAGATCATATGGCAATTCTATACTTAGCTTCCTGAAGAACCATGAAACTGTCTTCCAGAGTGGTTGTACCATTTTACATTCCCACCAACAATGAACAAGTGTGCTTCTTGCTGCACATCCTCACCAGCACTTATTTTCTTTTTGGTAATGGTCATTCTAGTGGGTGTCAGATGATCTCATTGTGGTTTTGATTTGCATTTCCTTACTATCCAGTGAAATTGAACATCTTTTCATGTGCCTTTTAGCCATTTGTATTTCCTCTTCTGTGAAGTAGCTGTTCATGTCTTTTACCCATTTTTTAATTAAGCTATTTGTCTTTTTGTTGTTGTGTTGAAGAATCTCCTTATATATTCTGGATAGTAAACCCTTATCTGATATGTAGTTCCCAAATATTGTCTCCCATTGCATAGGCTACCTTTTCACTTTGTTGACAAAGCTCTTCGATGCACAAAGATGTTTAATTTTGAGGAATTGCCATTTATCTATTTCTTTTTTCAATGCCATTTATCTATTTCTTTTTTCAATGCTTATGTTCTGGGTGTAAGGTCTAGGTAACCACCTCCTATTATAAGTTTTGTCAGATATTTCCTTACATTTTCTTCTAAAGGTTTTATGGTCTTAACTGTAATGTTTAGGTCTTTAATCCATTTTGAGTTAATTTTCATATAGGGTGTGAGTTATGGATCCTCTTTCATTCTTTTACATATGGATATCCAGTCCTTCAAATACCACTTATTGAAGAGGCTGGTCTGTCCCAGGAGCACTGGCTTTGCCTCCTTATCAAAGATCAATTGTCCGTAGATGAGAAAGTCCATTTCTGAGCATGCTATTCAATTCCATTAGTCAGTATATTTATCTTTATGCCAGTATTATTCTGTTTTGACCACTGTAGCTTCATGATAAGCTTTTAAGTCAGGTAGGGTGAGATATCTCACTTCATTCTCTTTCTCAAAAATTTTTTAGCTATTTGGGGCACACTTCCCTTCAAGTAAATGTGGTTATTGGATTTTCTATTTCTGTAAAATAAGTTTTTGGGATTATAATTTGTATTGCATTGAATCTATAAATAAATTTTGGTGAATTGACATCTTAACTATATTTAGTCTTCCAATCCATGAATATGATCGACTCTTCCATTTATTTAGGGCTCCATTTCTTTTAGCAATTTCTTGTAGTTTTTTGTGTATAGGTCTTTTGTACCCTTAGTTAAATTTATTCCTAAATATTATTCCTAAATATTTGATTATTTTGGTTGCTGTTGTAAATGGAATTATTTTCTTCATTTTCTCCTCAGATTGCTCATTAGTAGTGTATAAGAACACTACTGATTTTTGGGTTTGGATCTGTATCCTGCCACTTTCTGTACTCATATATTAGCTCTAGTAGCTTTGCTGAAGAATTTTAGGGATTTTCAACATGTAGTATCATGTCATCTGCAAACAATGAGGGTTTTACTTCTTCTTTTCCAATTTGGATTCCTTTTATTTCTTTTTCTTCTCTAATTGCTCTAGCAATGGCTAGAATGTCCAGCACATTGTTGAATAGCAATAGTGACAATGGGCATCTTCTTTTCTTCCTGATCTTAGAGGGAAAACTTTCAGTCTTTCCCCATTGAGGATGATGTCAGCTGTGGGATAGTCATATATTCCATTTATCATGTTCAGGAAGTTCTCTTCTATTCCTATCCCTTGCAGTGTTTTCATCAAGAAAGGATGTTGAATTTTGTCAAATGCCCTTTCTGCCATCAATCAAGATGATCATGTGTTTGTTCTGCTTTGACTTTTTTATATGGTGTATTACATTAATTGATTTTCTTATGCTGAGCTATCCTTGCATACCTGGAATAAATCCCACTTGATCATGGTGTATAATATTTTTAATGTGCTGCTGGATTCAATTTGCAAATATTTTGTCATGGATTTTTGCATCTATATTTATTTTTAAAGAATTGGTCTGTAATTTTCTTTTCTTATAGTATATTTTTTGGCTTTGGTAATAGTGTGATGTTGGCTTCCTAGAGTGAGTTAGGTTGCTTTCCCTCATCTTCAAATTTTGAGGTGTTTGAGCAGTATTGTCCTGAATTCTCCCTTGAATGCTTGGTAGGATTCACATGTGAAGCCATCTGGTCCCAGCCTTTTCATTTGGGGAGCTTCTTGATGATGGTTTCAATCTCTTTACTTGTGATTGCTTTGTTGATGTCATCTATTTTTTCTAGGTTTCAATGTTGGTTGTCATACCTTTCTAGGAAGTTGTCCATTTCATCCAAGTTGTCTAGTTTATTAGCATATAGTTGCAAATAGTATCCTCTCATTACCTCCTTTATTTCTGCATGGCCAGTGGTTATATTTATTTTCCCATTTCTGTTATTATTTATTTGCATCTTCTTTCTTTTTCTTATCAACCTAGCCAATGGTCCATCAACTTCATTGATTTTCTCAAAGAACCCACTTCTGGTTTTCTGATTTTTCTTGATTGTTTTAATGTTCTCAATTTCATTTATTTCTACTCTAATCTTTGTTATTTCTTTCCTTTTCTTTTCTTTGGGGTTAGTTTGCTATTCCTTCTCTAGTTCTCCCACTTGAACAATTAATTCCTCAATTTTTCATCTTTCTTCTCCTTCTCCTTCTCCTCCTTCTCCTCCTCCTCCTCCTCCTCCTCCTTCTCCTCCTCCTTCTCCTCCTCCTTCTCCTCCTCCTTCTCCTCCTCCTTCTCCTCCTCCTTCTCCTCCTCCTTCTCCTTCCTCTTCTTCTTCCTCTTCTTCTTCCTCTTCTTCTTCCTCTTCCTCTTCTTCTTCTTCTTCTTCTTCATCTTGGGCAGGCACCAGGAATCAAATCCGGGTCTTCAGCATGGCAGGAGAGAACTCTGCCTATTGAGCCACTGTGGTCCACCCTCTTTCTTCTTTTTCTAATATGGGCATTTAAGGCAATAAATTTCCCTCTCCACCCTGCCTTTGCTGTACTTATATATTAGCATAATATATGAGTACATATATTTGTACTCATACAACATATTTGATATGTTGTATTTTCATTTTTATTTGCCTTAGGATATTTACTGATTTCTCCTGTAATTTCTTCCTCAACCTACTGGTTGTTTAAGAGTGTGTGGTTTAACTTTATATATTTATGAATTTTCTGGCCCTATTCCTGTTGTTGATTTCCAACTTCATTCCATTATGATCTGAGAAATTGTTTTGTATGACTTCAATCTTTTTAAATGTATTGAGACTTTCTTTGTGACCCAGCATATGGTTTATCATTGAGAATGATCCATAAGCACTTGAAGAAAATGTGCATCCTGCTGTTGTGGGGATAAAGTTATGTAATTATCTGTTATGTCTAGTTCACTTATTGTATTATTCAAATTCTATGTTTTTTTTTTATTGACCCTCTGTCTAGATGTTCTATCCATTGATGAAAGCAGGGAATTGAGATCTCCAACTATTATGGCAGAAGTATCTATTTCTCCCTTCTGTGTAGTCAATGTTTTCCTCATGTACTTTGGAGCTCTCTGGCTTTGTGCATAAATATGTATGATTGTCATGTTTTCTTATTGAGTTGTTCCTTTATTACTACATAGTGTCTTTCTTTACCTCTTTTAATTGTTTTACATTTGATGTCTAATTTGTCAGATGTTGGTATAGCTACATCTGCACTTTTCTGATTTTCATTTGCATGGAATATCTTTCCTGAACCTTTCATTTTCAACCTCTTTTTGACCTTGCATCTAAAATGAGTCTCCTATAGACAGCATATAGATGGGTTCAGTTTTTTTAAATCCGTTCTGCCTGTCTATGTCTTTTGACTGGGGAGTTTAATCCATTAACATTAAATGTTATTAGTGTAAAGACAGTACTTTCTTCTACCATTTTTTTCTTTTGGATTTTATTTACTGTATATATATATATATATATATTCTTTTTCTTTTTACTTTTGCTGATAGTTTTCATTTCTACACTTTTCTCCAGGCCTCACACTCCTGCCTTTTCCTATGTACCTGTAGTGCTGCCCTTAGTATTTCTTGCAGAACTTATCTTTTCATCACATATGCTCTTGGTGATTGTCTGAAAATATTTTAATCTCCCCCTCATTTTTGAAGGACAATTTTGCTAGATATAGAATTCTTGGTTGGCAGTTTTTTGCTTTCAGAATCTTAAATATATCATATCACAGTCTTCTCTCCTCTGTGATTTCTGCTGATAAATCCCCACAGTCTGATTTCTGCTGATAAATCCACACGTGGTCTTGTTGGGCTTCCCTTGTATGTGATGGATTGCCTCTCTCACTACTTTCAAAATTCTCTCTTTCTCTTTGACATTTGATCATCTGATTAGTAAATGTCTTTGAGTGTATCTATTTGGATCTATCCTGTTTGGGGTATGCTGTACTTTTTAGATCTGTAATTTTCTGTCTTTCATAAGACTTGAGAAGTTCTCAGCAATTATTTTCTCCATTAGTCTTTCTCCTCTTTTTTCCTTTCTCTTCTCTTTCTGGGGCACCCCCAACACATGTATTCACGTGCTCCATGTTGTCATTCTATTCCCTGAGACCCTGATCATATTTTTCCATTATTTTCCTTATATTTTCTTTTGGGTGTCAGATTTCAGATGTCCTGTCCTTTAGTTAACTAATCCTTTCTTCTGCCTCTTCAAATCCATTGTTGTAAGTTTCCATTTTTAAAAATCTTTTCCCTGTGCCTTTCATTCCCATAAATTCTATGATTTATTTTTTCAAATTTTCAAGTCCTTCTTTTCATTCACAAATATCTTCCTGATATCCTCCCTCAACTTGTTGATTTGATTTTTTAGAGATTTTACATGTCTGTTCAAACATCCCAAAATAGTTGTTTCAACATCTATATTTCATTTAAAGTCTTGGTTTGTTCCTTTGGGTCATATTTTTTATTTTCCTAGTATGACTCATTATTTTTGGCTGGTTTCTAAGCATTTGATTTCCTTAATTACTTTACTCTGGAAGTTGTTTTCACTCTTTTACCTAGGCTTTTCTTCCTGAATGGCTTTGTTCTCTATCTGTTCTTTAACATTCAGTTTAACCTATTCTAGACCTCTAGCATAGGTTCTGTTTAACTGGTAAGAATTTTTCAGTTCTTGTTTTTCTGTTTCTTGCCTGTATGTAGCCTTTTTTTGAAGGTAGTTTTCTTAGATATTATAGACCACTGTCAGTTTTTCCCCAACCAGACAGACCCATGTCTCTGGAGGAAAGTGTAGCCAGCATCGGTTTTCCCTGAGGGTGAGACCCAGCAGGTTGTAGACTTTCTTATGAAGCCTTTAGACTCTGAGCTTTTCCTATCCTGCTCAGCATGCAGCACTTGTCTGTCCATGGCTTCCCACCAGCATAAAGTGATGTGGTGTCTTTAACTTCAGCAAATTCTCCCTGATGGGGTTGTGGTTGAAACAGAGGTGAGGTGTAGGATGGCTTTAACTGCTTCAGTTTTCTAGTCCCTGGGACCTCAATTCCTTGAAGGAACATGTCATGGTCAGCTTCATGTGTCAACTTGGCCAGCTGGTGGTGCCCGGTTGTCCAGTCAGACAACAATCAGGCTATGAGGACATTTCATAGAGTTAAATCATGATTATGTCAGCTGTATCCACAGCTGATTGCATTTGTAATCAGCTAAGGGGAGTGTCTTCTGCAATGAGTAATTCTTCATCTAATCAGAGGAAGGCTTTTAAGGAGGATTCAGAGGAGACAGTCACTCTTCCTGCTTCAAACAGTGAGCCTCTCCTGTGGAGTTCTTCCAGACCCTTTGTTAGAGTTGCCAGCTTCACAGTCTGCCCTATGGAGTTGGACTCCTCCATCCCCATGATTGTCCAGCCAGCCTCTCCTGATAGTTCATTGAGGAATTTCATCAGAGTTATCAGCTGTGGCCTGCCCTACATACCTTGAACTCCACATTCCCGTGGTTATGTCAGACACTTTTATAAATTTAATATCCATGGATATCTCTTGCTGATTCTGTTTCTTAGAGAACCCTAGCTAATACAAAGGGATTCCATTTGAGCTTGACCCCACCTTTCTCTTAGGGAAGATATACCCTTTAGTGCATTGACTCTTTTCACTTGACTAGTTACTTTTTCTATCAGACAAGCTTAATTATGCCCTTCCCTGGGGCAGTGATGGAACCTGAGAGTGCTTCCAGTTCTATCTAATGAGCTATTAAGGAGCAGAAAATGATCAAAAAAGAGCCTTTTCCAAGCCAGGCCCTTGTTCCTTGGGTTTGTCTATCAAGTTGGTTCATGGCTCTATGTATCTCCAGGCTCCATATGCCCCCTTTTCTTGGGCTCCAGCCCTTTTCCAGTATTTTGTGCTGTGTTACTCAAAAAAGGCTGTTTTTTGTTTGTTTATTTGTTTGTTTCTATCAGCCCTGTCCCCTCTCTGCCTGGGCAAGTACTACTAGTAACTTTATTACTTATTCCAGGTTTGTCTTTGCTGGGGGCCTATTTCAGTAGTCAACAATTAACAGTTAATTAGCAATTAACTTGTTAATTCCACAGTTGGAGTTTGGTTGAGCTAAGCCCTTGCTGCTAGTAAATCCTATTGCCTTTCTCCTTAGGGAACCAGCCTGCCATGCCCATAGGGGAGGGATGCTGGCCTCTGTGACTTCGGGCACTTACAGGTCTGTATGGGTTCTCAGCTGTTCCATGTGATCCAGACTGCTGTATGCTTTGTATCTTGTCAATGATGTTCCCCCAGTCTCTAGAGTCTATTTGTTATCTTTCATGTTGTTAGCTAACCCATTGAATTTATCTAGGAGAGTTGAATTAACATCTTTGATTACTTGTTCCAACATCTGTGTCTTCTCCAGTGTTTTAAGTTGGCTATTTAGCTGGGCTATAATTGCCTGCATCTTCATGTGCTTTGTGATTTTCTCTTGATTTTGATGCATTTAATTAACTTGATAAGGTTACTTTGGGAGTTGATTTCCTTCAGTCATCCAAGGTTTTGTATTTGCTTAGATTTGCATTGAATTTCTCCTTTTGCATGTAATGCATCAGTAATTCACTGCCAAACCAAGACCCAGAACTCATGCAGCAGATGCAACTCCAGTTGAATATTTGTTAGAAGCTAGAGAGATAGTTTGCCAGACTGCACTTTCTATTTCTTCCCAGAAAATGGCACTATTGGCCTCCTCTTCCCATCAGGTCTGACTCTCTGACTTCAGCAGCAGGTGATCTGGATGGAGACCTGGTGCAGTACCAGCCAGACCTGCTGTTCCCAGTGCGCTTTGAAAGTCCCCAAACCTAGGTCTGATGAGAGAGCTGTGTGTACCTCAGCAGAGATTCCTGGTGGGCCCCAGGCTCCTGCCTTGAATGACCATGGGTTTTGGGACTGGGTATAACAGGTACCCCTTTCCACAGCCCACTTGTAAGGCCTGCCATCCAGGTGTGGCATGGGGATGAGTTGCGGGAGCTCATGGTGTAGGGAATAGGGATTCAGGGGTGCAAGGTGTGGCACAAGGCACAGGGATGAGGGTGCTGAGTGTGGGCTGCAGTGAGTGGGAATGGGGGCAGGGTGGGGAGCAGGTACATGGAGGTGTGGTAGAGTTGCCCAGGCGTGTGGTGTGTGGGGCATGTGGTTATGGGGTTTGGCACAGGGGTCATAGTGATGGGGTGTGGCATGGTCAGTGCATAGGGGCAGGTGTGGTGTGGGGGTCATCATGGCAGGGTGTGACAGGAAGCTGGTCATGGGGTCAGTGCTTGTGTTTGGGTGGTGGGAGCAGGGTATGGGGATTGGGAGGGCAGGGCATGGATGCACGGGTACTGGGGGAGCAGGAGCGTGTGGCATGGGGGTCTGCAGGGGGTGCAGGTACAGGGGTATGAGGTGGTAGGGTGGGTGGGACAAGGGTGTGTTCAGAACACATGCAGGGGTTCATTGGGCATCAGGGTTCACTGGGCGCAGATGCACAGAGTGTGCAGGGCCAGATGCAGGTATGCGGTGGTGGAGTATGGGCATGTGGGACTCAAGGATGTGGGGCGTGGAACTCAAAGTGGCAGGACATGGGCCACAGGGAGGTGTGGCACA
>PVIY010048518.1:0-17249 GCA_004026745.1 Myrmecophaga tridactyla
ACACCATGCATCAGTGTGGCATTTGTTACAATTAATGAAAGTACATTCTTACAATTGTGTTAAATGTAATTAATGGTTTAGAATTCAGAGTTTGTGTTGTACAGTCCCATGGACTTTGAAAAATATTTGTTGTTGTAACATATATAGAAACTGAAATTTCTCCTTTTAGCCACATTCAAATAATTGAGTGCTATTAATTGCATCCACAATATTGTGCTACCATCACAGCAATCAATGCCAAATTACATCACCCCAATGAGAATCTTAGTAAAATTTGAGAATTAACTCACTGTTCCCTATCCCTACATCATCCCCTTATAATCTATGTACTAGATTCTAACTGTGAGTTTGCTTTCTCTAGTTACTTCATTTTAATGAGCTCATACAATATTTATTCTTTTGTGCCTGGCTTAATACCCTCAACATAATTTCTTTCAATTTCATACATAATGTAGTAGGTACCAGACATTCATTCCATTTTATGGCTGCATGATATTCCACTGTGTGTATATGCCACATTTTGTTTATCCATTCATCAGTTGATGGACACTTGGGTTCCTCCCATCTTTTGGCAATTGTGACTATAAACATCATGATGTTTTCTATAAACATCGTTGTGCAAACATGTGTTTGAGTCCTTGCTTTATATTATTTGGGGTATATACCTAGAGGTGGGATGGCTGGTTCATATACTAAGTCTGTGATTAACTTTCTGAGGAACCGCTAAACTGTCTTTCACAGCAGCTGCATCACTTTGCATTCATACCAGTAATGAGTGAGTGCTCCTGTTTCTCCATGTCCTCTCCAACACTTGTTATTTTCCATTTTTTAATAGTAATCATTCTAGTGTGGGTGAAATGGTACATTTTAATTTTCTAGACTTCTCAAGAAAATACTATGAAATAAATTGGCTTAAACAATAGGAATATATTGAAAGGTTAGAATTTTGAGAATAAAAGAAAATCCAAATCAAGGTATCATCAAGACTTTACCACTGAAGACTGTGGCATTCTGGAGCTAGCTGTCAGCTATCCTTAGCTTTTCTGTCACATGCCAAGGCATATGATGGCATCTCCTGGCCTTCCTCCTCTTCCATGTTCCATTGGCATAGGTTCTTGTTTTCTGTGTCTTTCTTTCTGAATTTCATTCCACATATAAATGACTCCAGTAATAGGATTAAGACCTATCCTGATTGAGGTGAGTCACAACTTAACTGAAGAAACCTCCTCAAAATATCTTACTTACAGTGGATTTACCTCCACAGGAGTGGATTAGATTTAAGGACATGATTTTCTGGGGGCACATACAGATTCAAACCACCACAGAATCTCATTGTGGTTTTGATTTACATTTGCCTAATGTCTAATGATGCTGAGCATCTTTTCATGCGCTTTTTGCCATTTCTATATCTTCTCTGGAGAAATGTCTATTCAAGCCTTTTTTCTATAATTAATTGGGTTGCTGAATACTGTCATTTTGATGCAGGATTGTTCTAGATATTATACTCAGATATTGTTTCAAAATATTTTATCACAAATTTAGATACCTTTACATGTTCATGATAAAGTCCTTTGCTGTGCAATTTTTTTTATTTTGATGATAATAAAAAATTTATTTTTTTCTTTTCTTGCTTATGTTTTGGGTTTAAAGTCTGAGAAACCATTGCCTCACACAAGGTCCTTCAGTTTCTTCTATTAGTTTAATAGTTCTGGCTGTTACATTTAGGACTTTGATGAATTTTGAGTTTGATTTTTGCATAGGTGGAGATACACTTTCATCCTTTTGCATACAGGCATCCAATTTACCTAGCACCTTTTGTTGAATGGTAGTCCTTACACTCTTGACAAAATTTGGGTGGTCACTGTTATGGTTTGCTAAAGATGTCAGAATGCAATATACCAGAAATGATTTGGCTTTTACAATGAAATTTTATTAGCTTACAAATGTACAATACTAAAGCCATGAAAATGCCCAAATTAAGGCATCAACAGGGTAATACTTTCTCTGAAGACAAGTTACAGGCTCCTCTTTCACATGGGAAGGCATATTAGCATGTCTGCTGTTCTTTATTTCCTGGGTTTCGTTGTTTCTGCTTCTGCCTCCTCTGTCTGTAGCTTTTTCTCTCCCAATTACTCTGTGTATTTCTCTAAATTTTACCTCTGGGCTTTTTCTGTTTTTATCCTCTCACGAAGGACTCCAGCAAAAGGATTTTACTGGACTCTACCTTGAATGGGATAAGTTACATCTCAATTGAAATAGTCTAAACAAAATGTCACACCTATAATTTGTCTGCACACACGGTGATGGATTAAAAGAACATGGCCTTTTCTGAGACATATAGCAGCTTCCAAACTACCACAGCCATAAACATGAAGGTTGATTTCTGAAGTTTCATTTTGATTCCAGTTGTTCCTATGTCTGTCCTTATTACAATACCTTGCTGTTTTGATTGCTTGGCTTTGTAATAAGTTTTAAGATCAAGAAATGTGGTTCCTCCAACTTCATTATTATTTTTCAATATAGCTCTGGCTATCCAGGGCCATTGCAGATCCATATAAATTGAAGGATTAGCTTTTCCATTTCTGCAAGGAAGGCTTTTATAATTTTGACTGGGAATGCGTTGAATCTGTAAATCACTTTGGATGTACTTGAAATCTTAACAATATTTCATTTTCTAGCCCATGAACATGTAATATCCTTCCAGTTGTTGAGATGTTTAGTTTCTTTTAGTAATGTTTTGTAGTTTCCTATGTACATGTCCTTTACAACCTTGATCAGATTCATTCATTCTTTTAGTTTCTATAGTAAATGGAATTTTTTCTTGGTTTCTTCTTCTGATTGTTCATTACTAGAATACTGATCTTGTACTCCAATAGAGTGCTGAATTCATTTATTAGTTTTAGTAGTTTCCTTGTGGATTTTTCAGGAGTTTCTGTATATGGGATTATGTCATCTGAAAATAGTGAAGACTTTACATCTCCCTTTTCAATTTGGATGTCTTTTTTTTCTTGCCTAATTGCTCTGGCAAGAACTTCCAGTGAATTTTGGAATTCACGGTATTGAATAACATTGGTGACAGTAGGCATCCTTTTTCTTGTTGTGGTTTTCCACCATTAAATAAGATGTTAACTATGGGCTTTTCATGTGTTCCTTATATCCTGTTGAGGAAATGTCCTTCTATTCCTATTTTTTTCTGAGTATTTTTAACAGAAAATATGATGGATCTTGCCAAATGCATTTTTGCATCACTTGAGATGATTATGAGTTTTCTCCCCATAATTCTTTTAAAGTGGCATATTACATTAATTAACTTTCTTGTGTTGAACAACCCATGAAGACTTGGGATAAATCCCAATTGGTCATGGTGTATAATTCAATTGAGATGATTTTGGATTGGTTTGCTATTATGTTGTTAAGGATTTTTGCATTTAGATTCATAAAGAGATATTAGACTGTTATTGGCTTTGGTATAAGTGTGATGTTGGCCTACAAGAATGAATTAAGGATTGTTTTCTCCTCTTCAGTAAAGGTTAATTCTTGGAATTTTTCATAAAATTACTGTTTGAAGCCATCCACCCTTAGGTTTTCTCTGTTGGGAGGATTTTTGATGTCTTATTCTAACTCTTTATTCGTTATTGATCTGTTGAGATATTTTTTCTACAGTGTATGTAGTTGGTTTGTTTCTAGAAATATGGCTATTTTGTCTACTCCATCTAATTTGTTGGTATAAAGTTGTTCATAGTATCCTCCTAGAGACCCTTTTACAACTTTTTCATTTCTGATTTCAGTTTTTCCATTCCCTCCCTTTCTTTCTTCATCTATTTGGCTTACAGTTTGTCAATTTTATTGGTCTTTCCAATTAACCAGTTTTTAGTTGTGTTTTTATTTTCTTCCTTTTTCTTTTTTATTCTCTATTTCATTTTTCTGGACTCTAACTTTTGTTATCTCCTTCCTTCTGGTCACTTTAGTTAGCTCTTCTTTTTCTATTTCCTTAAGTTTTGAAGTAAAATCTCTGATTTGAAATCTTTCTTTTTTTATTATTGGTATGTAGAGCTACAAATTTCCCTCTCAGGTATATGTTGCTGCATTCCATAATTTTAGGCATGTGGTGCTTTCATTTTCCTTCACTTCAAGATATTTCTTAATTTCCCTTTCTATTTCCTCTTTAATTCATTGGTTGATTAAATGTTCCTTGTTTAATATTCACATATTTGTGAATTTTCTGTTTCCCCCTCTCTTATTGATATCTAGCTTCATTCCATGGTCATCAAAGAAGATACATTATACAATTTCAATATTTTTGTATTGATGCTTGTTTTGTGACCTAACATATGGTCTATCTTTGAGAATGATCCATATGCATTCTAGAAGAAAGTATATTCTGTTTTTGTTTGATTATTCTATATGTCTGTTAGGTCTAGTTGGTTCAGAATATAGTTCAAGTCTTCTATTTCCTTGTTGATCTTCTGTGTATATGTTTTATCTGTTATTAAAAATAGTATATTGAAATCTCCTACCATTATATATAAAA
The DNA here is from genome assembly GCA_004026745.1 of Myrmecophaga tridactyla. Classification (NCBI taxonomy): domain Eukaryota; kingdom Metazoa; phylum Chordata; class Mammalia; order Pilosa; family Myrmecophagidae; genus Myrmecophaga; species Myrmecophaga tridactyla. The sequence goes on from PVIY010048518.1 coordinate 4,532, forward strand.
CCATCTATTTCTCTCTTGTAATCTGTCAATATTTGCTTCATACTTGGGACTCTGTTCTTAGGTGCATATATATTTTTATAATTTATAATTTTTACATCTTCTGCTTGAATTGATAACTTTATCAGTATGTAATGGCCATCTTTGTCCCTCATAACAGTTTTTTACTTAAAATATGTTTTATGTGATATTAGGAAATCTCCCCCAGCTGTTTTGGTTACTACTTGCATGGTATATTTTTTCATCCTTTCACTTTCAACCAAGTTATGTTTTTTAATTTAATGTGGGTCTCTGCTAAACAGCATAGGAGTCAGTCATGCTTTTTGTTTATTATTCCAATCTATCTTTTTACTGGAAAGTTTAATCCATTTGCATTTAAGATTACTAGTGATAATACAGGACTTTCTTCTTCCATTTTCGATTTAATTTTTAGGTCATACCTTTTTTGCCTCTAAATTCTTCCCTTAATGCTTACTTTCATATTTACTTGATATTTTGTATTGTGCCATATTGATTCTTGTGTTAGTTTACAACCTACTGGAATGTGATATACCAGAACTGGAATGGCTTTTTAAAAAAGAAATTCAATAAGTTACAAGTTTACTGGTCTAAGGAAGTAAAAGTGTCCAAATTAAGGCATCAACAAGAGGTTGCTTTTACTCAAAAAAGGCCAATTGATCTGGAACATCTCTATAAGCTGGGAAGTCACACAGCTGGCATCTGCTGATCCCTTGCTCCTGGGCGCCATTGCTTTCAGTCTCTGTCCATGTGAGGGTTCCTCATTTTGCTTCTCTGGGGCTGGCTTTCATCATTTGGCTTCTCTTGGCTCTCTCCATGTTCTGACTTGCTTAACATCTCATAGCAACATCTGCTGGACTTCAAGCATCTCCAAACATTTGTGTCTCTGTTCTCTGCCTGTCAGCTCTGCTCTGAAGTTTTATTTGGCTCTGTCATTTCTGAATGCCCCCTCTCTTATCCCTTTCTTTGGTGTTTCATTGCCTTCCTTTAAACATACAAGTCTTTCCCACCAAGCAACTTCTGGGAGGAGAGTGCATCAGAGAGGAGTTTCTCAAGTCAGTCTTTCCCAGGCAAAAGAAGTCCAGATATATTCAAAGGACATGCCGATGTATCCAAATTTCCCTGGGAAAGAATTAAGGGCAAGGAAAAGGAGCCAGAAGCTTCTATGATACCTTTCCAAAATTGCACTTTCTTGACTCCACACATACCCAACAAACCCAGCTCTTAAATTGTCCTCTGTAGCTCTGAGATATCGCACCATCTTTCAATCCCCTTATTTGCCTTTGTCCAGGGTGAATTGAAACAACGGATGCCATCAGAACCCTTTGTCCATTGATCTGAAGTAGCTTGGGGAACTAGGTATTTTATATCCATTGCCGGAACCACCATATTGCACTAGAGGCAGGGTTTTATGTTGCCAGCTATAAAACTGGAGGTTAGGCAATGGTAACCACTATATGGAGAGTACAATTCATTGACATTTGTCACAGTTTATCAGCTTCTTCTTCCTGCTCTTCTTTGGATGCTTCACAGTGTTCTATTGAACTACAAAGTTTTGAATAGTTGATTCAGACAGTTCCTGTCTGTTTAATAGCTATTCTGGTGAAGGAATTGATTCCTAATTTTTTCTACTGTGCCATCTTCCCACAATTGTCTCTTTAATTGATTCTTATTATCAGGGTCAGTTGGGTTGCTACTACCATAAGGAATAGAGGTAGCTATTTTGGAACCCACAGAATTCTCTGCAGTGCTTTGTAAATTTTAATGGAAAAGTATATCAACTAAACACATGCATGGCTATTCAAGACTCAGACCTTTGAGAATTGAAGTCTGTGTACTTTATCAAGAAAATAAAGTACCAGTTGAGGTTCTGGCTGACAGCAAGGTAAATATACAGTGGGTAGAGAAAGATATCTTAGATATAAATTACAGGCTTATAGCCAATTGCAGAAATGAGGATCATAGTAGCTTTGAATATTTTCTCTCTACATATAATATGCATGTGCATTTTTGTATATGCTAACTATTTTTTGTCTCCTTCATCTCATTAATAATTTATGTACTACAGTTTGGAAGATAGCTTTACACTTAGTCTTTAGATAAAAGACTATTCAGTGGTTCTATGACTGAATTTTGGGGGGAGTTAGTAAATTCAGTTTCTTCCATGAGACTCTCCCTCTGTCCTAGGGTATTCTCTAAGATTATATTTTATGCTCAGTTAGAGGATAATCCCCTGCTATAAGTTAATAATTCATTTTAGTAAAACTTACCTGTTCAAATTCTTATGTGATTCATTTCTCCTTACTGGATTTAGACTGATACACTAGCATATCATTTTAAAGCTATACCAGAATTTGTTTGCCTATCCACCAAAGAAGGGCATCTACATTATTTTCAATTTAGAACTCTGATGAATACAGCTGTTATGCACCATTATTTCATGTGCTAATATGTTTGATTTTTCTTGGGAATACATCTAGGAGTGGATTGCTGGTTTGTGTGGTAAGTATGCATTTTACAATTCAAGAATCTAGTTGTTCTAAAAAGTGGCTCTTCCTATTTTGCATTCCCAGCAATGTATGAAAATCCAAACACTTGGTGTCATTAGACTTATGATCTACCAAATTGACCAGGTAGCACACTCCAATGTTCTATCCTACCTTCACAAAATCTTTGAACAGTTAGCAAAAACTTGTAGAACCATCTTCCTAAACAATCCTGAAAACAGTTTAAAGGATTTCAGTATTTGGGCAAGTACTAACTCCGGAAAAAGCAGCTTGAAAAAGGCAGATGAAGCATGTAGTACCCTGGCTCATCCTTCCCACATCTCCTCCCCAGTGCAATGTAGAGACAGCCTGGACTCCTATTGTGGGATCCTGGACCTATTCCAAAGGAAAAAGAATAATCCCTACATTCATACTTGGATATGTGTATTTCAGTGCCACTCTTTTGGATGGAAACAAGAAAGACTGAAGCAAGAAACTTGTGCCAGACTTGTTCTCCTAGAATTTACCCTGAAGGCAGAGGAATAGATTTCAGTGTAAAAGTAACTAAGTTTTAGCACCCAGGGGCAAAGGTCTGCCTGCATCATCATGCAACAGAGCAGCCAGAAAGAGTGAAAGTCTATTTCAAAAGGAATAGAGGAGCATTCACCTTCCCATAAGAAGAAGAAATACTAAGGGAATGAATAAGCACAAGCCCAGGACAAGAAGCAGGCTCCATGTAGGTTTATAGAGGACAGACCAGACCCTGAACTTCATGTTAGCCTCAGACTTATAATCTTGACTGGAGGGCTAAACTCTGAATAAGACCACATTCAAAACAGAACATATTTTCCAAGGACTGTGAAAGGTCCTTTTTGCTATTGCTCTTGGTGCTTAATGAAATCTCTGTCATGTCACTAGGTGTATACAAACTTAAGGAACAGACAACTCAGGGACTAAATTACAGAGTCAACATTTAAAAACATTTGAAAAAGGAACCAAACAGAAATACTGGATTTGAAATCCACAATAACTTAAATGAATTTTTTCCCAGATTGTTCCAACAGCAGATTGGATTTTGAAGAAGAAGACTCAATAATCCTAAAGAAAATACAATTGAAATGATTCAGGATGAGGATTAAAAATAAAGGATTTGAAAAGTGATCATAGGAGAGGCAGGGCAGGATGACAGTGTAGTGAGGTGTGGAATTTCCAAAGCAGATAGTAAATAGCCAGAAGCTGTATGGAACAACTGTTGGCAGAATATCAGTGACTGAACACACATACTACACAAGTCTGGAATGGGTGAAATGGCTGAGATCCCACACAGAACTATAAATCTCCCAAGCCATGAAAGCCAGCACCCCTCCACTGGAGGCACAGCAGGCTGATTCCCTGAAGGGAAAGGAAATAAAATTCATTAGTAGCAAGAAGGTTAGCTCAGCTCAGCTCCACTTGCAGAATTAATAAACAAATCTGGATTGCTGAAAACAGGCCCTGAGCATTGAAAAACCTGGAATAAGCAATAAAGGAATCCAGAGTTTTTTCCTCAGCAGAGAAGGGGCAGGGCTAATAGGAAACAAAAACAGAGACTTTTTGCATTGAACAGCACAAAATACTGGAAAAGGGCTGGACCCCAAGAAAATCAGAGCACATAGAGCCTGGGGAAATAATACAGCCATATACCAACTCCAGCTTTTGATTGTCAAGCCCAGGGAGCTGAAGCTGAGCTTTGAAAAGCCTTCTCTCTTCTCTCTCTCTCTCTCTCTCTCTCTCTCTCTCTCTCTCTCTCTCTCTCTCTCTCTCTCTCTCTCCTTCTTAACAGTTCATTAGATAGAACTGTGAGCACTCTCAGACTTCAGCATTGCTCCAGGCAAGAGTGTCAGCAAGACATGTCTGAGAGGTAAAATAAATAGTCAGGTGAATGGGGACATTCCTCTAAAGGGCATATTTTCACCAAGAAAAGGGGGTGGGGCCCAGTTCAAGTGACATCTCTCCTCCAGGGAATTTAGGCCTAGGGGCTGGAAAACAGAAGCAGCCTAAGCAGCCATTTACATCAGCCTCTGTCTCACGCATCATATTACATGATGTGTAAAGGCACCACATGACTTTACCATTGTGAAAAGCTGTGGACAGACAAGCACCAAATGCTGGGCAGGATAGGAAAAGCACAGAGTCTGGAGGATTCATAGGAAAATCTGACTATCTACTGGGTCTCACACAATGAAACTTGATGTTAGCAATTCCTGAGATGTGGGCTGGACTGGCCTGGGAAAATCTGATTGAGGTCGGTCATATCTGAGAAGACCGTCCTCAAAATATTTCCATTTAACAGGGCAAGAACCAGAAAAATGAGCTGAAAAATTCTGATCAGTTAAACAGAGCCTATGCTAGAGGTGTAGAGTAAGTTGAACTAAATGCAAAAGAACAGATAGAGAGAACAAAACCAACCAACAACACAACTCTAGGAAAAAGTGTAAAAATCACCTTCAGAATAAACTAATCAAGGAAATCAGATGCCTAGATGCCAGCAAAGAAACAATGAGTCATACTAGGAAAATCAAAGATATGATCCAAAGGAACAAACCAATATTTCAAATGAGATACAGAAGTTGAAAAAACTGATCAAGGATGTTCAAACAGACACGCAAAATCACATCAAAAATCAAATCAATGAGTTAAAGAAAGATATGGCAAAAGAGATGAAGAATATAAAGAAGACACTGGGTGAACATAAAGAAGAACTTTGATGTTTGAAAAAATTTGCAGCACTTATGGGAATGAAAAGCATAATAGAAGAGATGAAAAACAGTAGAGACCTATAACAGCAGATTTTGAACAGGCAGAAGAAAGGATTAGTGAACTAGAGGGCAGAACACCCGAAATCTTACACCCCCCAAAAAAAATAGGGAAAAGAAAAGAAAAATAGGAGCAGGATTTGTGGAATTGAATGATAACAAGATGTGCATGAATATGCACGGTATAAGGACAAGAGAAGGGAAATGGGGTAGAAAGACTAATGGAGGAAATAATCACTGAAAATTTCCCATCTCTTCTGAAAGACATAAAATTACAGATCCAAGAAGTGCAGCATACCCTAGATGAAATAGATCCACAAAGACCTCCTCTAAGACACTTGCTGATCAGATTGTCAATGTCAAAGATGAAGAAAGAATTTTAAAACAGCAAGAGAAAAGCAACCCATCACATACAAGGGAATCTTAATAAGACTATTGTGTGGATTTCTTGGCAGAAACCATGGAGGGAAGAAGACAGCTGTATAGTATATTTAAACTTCTGAAAGAGAAAAACTACAATCAATAATTCCATGCCCAGAAAAACTGTCCTTTAAAAACAAGGGGGAATTTAAAATATTTTCAGATAGACAGCCACTGAGAGGATTTGTGACTAAGAGGACAGCTCTACAAGAAATACTAAAGGGACCATAACAAGCAGATAAGAAAAGACCAGAGAGAGTGTTCTGGAGAAGAATGTCTAAATAAAGACTATACATTAAGTTAAAAAGAGAAAAAAGAAGATATGATATGTAAAATCCAGAAGACAAAATGATAGAAGAAAGTACTTCATTTAAATTAATACCATTAAATGTTGATGGATTAAAATCTCCAATCAAAAGTCCTAGACTGGCAAAATGGATTAAGAAAAAAGACCTATTAATATGCTGTCTACTTTAGACTCACTTTAGACCCAAGGGGAAAAAAACAAACTGAAATGGAAAGATTGGGAAAAGATTTCATACAAACAACAACCAGAAAAGAGCAGGGGTCTAATCTGACAAATTGGACTTCAAATATAAAATGATTAAAAGAGACAAAGAAGGACACTCTGTATTAATAAAAGGAACAATTCAACAATAACACATAACAAACATAAATATGTATGCACTGAGCTAGAGTGCTTCAAAATGCATGAGGCATTAAAAACACTGAAGGGAGAAGTAGACACCGCTACAATAATAGTTTCAGATTTAAATCCACTGTGCTCATCAATGGATAGAACACCTAGACAGAGGATAAATAAGGAAACAAAAAATTTGAATAATACTGTAAATGAATTAGACTTAACAGACATTTACAGTACGTGACACTCCACAACAGCAGGATGAAAGGCAAAATCACCAAGAATGAGGTGAGAATGAAGGATTTCTGGCAAAGGTTTTGTTTCAGGAAGAAACAGAACCACATGAGCAATATTCAGAGGGAGCAACTGCACTACATCAATGGGGCATAGGGTTTTTATGGCTTAGGTGTAGGGAGTTAGTGCAAAGAAAACTTGATGGGGTAAGTTTCTATTCTGCTATGTGATGTTGTTTTCAGGACAAGCTGACCATGTGTGGTCACGGAGCGTGGTCTTAGAACTATGGATTTCAATTCTACATTGTTTTCAGGGTAGGTTGATCGGTTGTGGTTGTGGGTGGATCTAGGACTGTGGGTTTTGATCCTGCTTGGTGCCATGGTCTCAGGAAGTTGGGGAAGGTTTTTCTGATCTCCAGGCCTGACACAGGATACATATTTTTCTCAAGTGCGCATGGAACATTCTCAAAGATAGACCATAAGCTGAGACACAAAGAAAGTCTCAATAAATTTAAAAAGATTGAAATTATACAAAACACTTTCTTGGATCATAATGGAATAATGGTGAAAATCAATAACAGGCAGAGTGCTGGAAAATTCACAAATATAAGGAGGCTAAATGACACACTCTTAAACAACCAGTGGATCAAGGAAGAAATTGCAAGAGAAATGAGTAAATATCTTGGGGAAAATGAAAATGAAAACACAACATATCAAAATTTAAGGGAAGCAGTGAAGGTGGGGCTGAGAGGAAAATTTATTGCCCTAAATGCCTACACTGAAAAAGAAGAGAAAGCAAAAATTGATTAATTAACTGTTTGCCTGGAAGAACTAAAGAAAGAACAGCAAACTAACTGCAAAGCAAGCAAAAGGAAAGAAATAATGAAGATTAGAGAAGAAATAAATGAAACTGAGAATAGGAAAACAATTGAAAAGATCAACAAAATGAGAAGTTGGTTCTTTAAGAAAATAAATAAAATTGATGGATGCTTATCTAGGTGGACAAAAAAGAGAGAAATTTTGGAAATAAATAAGATCAGAAATGGAATAAGGGAAATAACCATTGACTCCACAGAAATAAAGGAAGTAATGAGAGGTTACTATGAGCCACTCTATGCAAATGAAATAGACAACATAGATAAAATGGACATTTCCCTAGAAAAGCATGAACAACCAACATTGACTCAAGATAAATTGACAAGCTCAACAAACCAATCAAAAGTGAAGAGATTGTATCAGTCTTCAAGAAGCTCCCAAAACAGAAAAGTCCAGCACCGGATGGCTTCACATTCGAATTCTCCCAAGGATTCAAGAAAGAATAATTACCATTCCTGCTCAAATGCTTCAAAATTTGAAAAGGAAGGTAAGCTACCTAACTCATTCTCTGAAGACATCACCTTAATACCAAAGCCAGACAAGAGATACCACAAGAAAAGAAAATTACAGACCAATTGCTTGAGTGAATGTAGATGCAAAAATCCTCAATAACAACAAAAAAAATTGAATCCAGCACTACATTAAAAGAACTGTACTCCAATATCAAGTTGGATTTATTCCAGGTATATAAGGCTAGTTCAACACAAGAAAATCAATTAATGTAACACACCATATCAATAAGTCACAGGGGAAAAACACATGATCATCTTGATTGATCCAGAAAAAGTATCTGACAAAATTCAACATCCTTTCTTGATGAAAATACTTCAAAGGATAGGAATTGAAAGGAACTCTCTCAACATGGTAAAGGGAATATCTGAAAAACTCACAATTAACATCATCCTAAATGAGGAAAGACTGAAAACCTTTCCTCTAGGATCAGGAACAAGATAAGGATGTCAACTGTCACCATTATTATTCAACATTGTGCTGGAAGTTTTAACCAGAGCTATCAGGTAAGAAAAAGAAGTAAAAGGCATCCAAATTGGAAAGGAAGAATTGAAACTCTCTACTGTTTGCAGATTCCATGATATTATATGCTGAAAATCCTGAATAATCTACATCAAAGCTACTAGAGCTAATGAGTACTGCAAAGTGGTAGGGCTCAAAGTAAGCACCCAAGAATCAGTAGTGTTTCTATACATTATTGATAGGCAATCTCAACAGGAAATCAAGAAAAAAATTCCATTTTCAATAGCAACCAAAATAATAAAATATTTAGAAGTAAATTTAACTAAGGATAGGTAAAAGACCTATACACAGAAAACTATAAGTAATTACTCAAAGAACTCATAGAAGACCTAAATAAATGGAAAGGTATACTATGTTTATGGATTGGAAGACTAAATATAGTTGAGAGATGAATTCTACCCAAATTGATTTATAGATTTGATGCGATATCAATTAAAATCCAAAAAAAACTTACTTTGCAGAAATAGAAAAACCCATAACCAAATTTATTTGGAAGAGCAGGGTGCCCTGGATAGGTAAAAATTTCTTGAGAGAGAAAAATGAAGTGGGAGGTTTCACACACCCTGACTTTAAAGCATATTCCAAAGCTACAATGGACAAAACAGCATGGAACTTGCATGCAGATAGATGTACTGACCAGTGAAATCAAATTGCATATTCAGAAATAGATCCTCTCATCAATGGACAATTGATCTTTGATAAGCTGGTCAAGGCAATCTCACAGGGAAAGAACACCTTTTTCAATAAATTGTGTTTGGAGAATTGGATATCCATTTGCAGAAGAATGAAAGAGGATCCATAAGTCACGCCCTATACAAAAATTAACACAAAATTGATCAAAGTCCTAAACATTAGAGCTAAGAACATAAAACTTTTAGAATAAAATGTAGGGAAAGATCCTATAAATCATGTGATAAGAATTGGTTTCCTAGACCTTACATCCAAACTATAAGCAATGAAAAATAAATAAATAAATGGATCTCCTTAAAATTAAACACATTTGTGCAACAAAGAACTTTATAAGGAAAGTAAAAAGGCAGCCTATGTAATAGGAAACAATATTTAGAAACCACATATCAGATAAGTGTTTAATATCTAGAATATATAACGAAATTCTACAACTCAACAATAAAAGACAACCCAGTTAAAAATGGGCAAAAGATATGAAGACAGTTTTTTAGAAAATGAAATGCAAATGACTAAAAGGCATATGAACATAGGCTCAATTTCACTGCTATTAGTGAATTTGCAAATCAAAACCACAATGAGCTATCATCTGACACCCTTTAGAATGGCTAATAACAACAACAAAAAAAATGACAAATACTGGAGTGGATGTGGAGAAAGAGGCATGCATCCATTGTTGGCGGGAAGATAAATTGGTGCAACTCCTCTGGGAGGCAGTTTGGCAGTTCTTCAGGAAGCTAAGTATAGAATTGCCATATGTTCCAGCAATCCCATTACTAGTTATATATTCATAGGAATTGAAGTCAAGGATGCAAATGAAGATTTGCACACCAATGTTTATATCAGCATTATGTATGACTGCCAAGAGATGGAAATACCCAAAATGCCCATCAATGGATGAGTGGTTAAACAAGCTGTAGTATATAAATATGATGGAATATTCTGCAGCTGTAAAACAGAATAAAGTCATGAAGTATATAACAATATGGATAAACCTTGAGGACACTATGCTGAGTGAAATTAGCCAGAAACACAAGGACAAATATTGTATGCTCTTACTAATATGAACTAACATTAATGAGTGAAATTTAATAGCTAAAATTAAAAACACAGCTTATGAGGAGATAGAAAGAAGATAGAGATTGTGGATTTGGTACTGAAGGAGGACTGGATGTACAACAGGACTGGTTGTAAAAGTTCAGAAACAGATAGCAGAATATTATGTGATGGTAGTGCAATAAGTACACTGACAGTTAGTATGATTGAAGGAGAATGGCTGGGGGCATGTAAGACACCAGAATGAAAGACAGAGGATAATGACTTTGATGGTATAACTTACAAATGCTCAGAATGGACAGTGATGATGATTAAATATAGGAATATAAGAATTTTGTATGGAGGAGTACAAATGAAAGTCAACATTGTAAGGTATTGAAAATGGGGTGGTATACAGGAAAAAAATACAATCACGTGTGCTAGGGTCTATAGTCAACAGTAAACATTGTTATATGCTTCCACTGAATGTAGCAAAGGCAGAATGCCAAAATTAAATGCTAATAAGCAGGGGATATCAGGGAAGGTCATGGTGTTCTTTGTGGAAAAAAAGGAAACATCTTCACATAGATTATGGTGGCAAAGTCATAGCTAGGTGATTATACCAAGCACCATTGATTTTTTTCTTAGGTTGGATTGTCCGATGTTAGAATACAACTGTTTGTAAATGAACAAAGAAATACAAGTGCTAGAGACAATGTGTAGAAAGAGATGTACTTATTCACAATTGGTATGGAAGCTGAGAAGTATAGCCCCTCTGGAGGGCAGTGTGGTAGCTCTACAGGAGACAAGGGGTGGGGTTGCCATATAATCTTACAACCCCGTTGCTAGGGATATACCTGGAGGAACTGAGAGTTGGGAAATGATTGAACATGTGCATACTGATATTTATGACAACAATGTTTGCAATTCAAAATGGATGGAGGTAACCTAAAGGTACAATAACTGAGGAGTGGAAGGGGGAACTGTGCTGTATATTGTAGGCTCAAGAAATTCCTTTTTATAAACAGCCTAAGATGGCCACCATAAGTGCATCTAGATCTGAAGTTCTAGGGAAGCATAATGCAGCATAACTTGCATAACCAATGATGTAACATGCATATATCCAATCATATATCCCATGAATGATGTCACCTGTTGATAGTGCCACTTTTGTATAATTTAGCCTATAAGTGACTACTGCTCTGTAAGCATCAGAGCAGAACAGAGAGAACCAATAAAGATGACCACTCTACCAGCAGCTCCTTGTGCTCTTTCAATTTGCTACCAGATTAGAGTGACCAAACCTTCAGCTAGAACCTGACAATTGGCATAGTTGGCAGGATCCCCTGCACAGGGTTGTAGTACATGACCCCTCCACCACAGAGGACAATGGAACATATGGGATGTGGCTCTCCACAAGCTTATGGTCACCCATAGTGGCTATTCTGCTACACTGGTCCACTCAGAGGCTTGGGATTATGTGAATCCCACTCTACAGGGGAGTGCCAAGGCTTAAAAGGACTTTAAAGCTGGCATCCAGGTTCCCCAATGTGATATGGTGGTGAGAGTATCTTGGTTTTTCTTAACTATGTTACATGAGTGGCACAAGGAAGTTTTAGCAGTGAAAGTGCAGGTCCAAAGACTGCAGCAGAAGCAAGATGAACCAAAAGCCTGGATCTGAGCCCTGGAAGAGGAAGTGGCAGGGCCAGGGCAGCCTAAAATGGAGGGAGTTGAGAGTGAGTTGGTGCCATCCCAGGCAAGTTGCTCCCCACTTATTTCATGCCCACCCCATAGTAAAACAAGAAGTTGAGCATGAGTAGTCTTTGGTTCCAGGGGGTGGGTCGGTGGGCACCCCCACAGGTCCAGTGACAGGTGACATAAATGGCTTACACATAAGAGGGACTCCAAAATCTCACAAACCTGGTGAGACACTCCCAGCACGGCTGTAGTGCCTATGAGATGGTGGGGCTGATAAACTGGAACTCGCAGGAAGCGAAATGGCTGTAAACATGAATGAACAGAGAAGGGAATGCACCAGTAAAGCAAGGGTGGAGCTGCCATCCAAATAAAAGATGCCCTGTGAGTGGAAAGGGGCTGCAAAGCTGGAAGCCCCATCAAGATATCGTGGTTGCAAATGTAGGTGATTTAATAGCCAAAGGGGTGAATCCAGAAACAAATGATCAACAACCTAATGAAATTTTATTGGCTTTGTGGAAAATAGTTGCCCTGGGAGCAGCATTTCACTAAGCTAAAAGGGAAAAAGTAGGCTGAGTCCACCCCTTGCACTCACATGATATTTTAAGCCTGAGCATCCGGGATGATAACTTGATTGACTGACATGCCAGACACAGGGTTTAGCAGATGGGGGAAATGGGAGACAGAAGGAACTTTCAAAATACTAGTCTCCCTGCAATGTATAGCATGTCATGGCCCTGGTGGATATGGGGTCTGAATGCACATTGTTGTCTGGAAACCCAGACTGGTTTGATGGCCCTG
>PVIY010048519.1:0-17247 GCA_004026745.1 Myrmecophaga tridactyla
CCTTCCAGATAAATTTGGTTATTAGTTTTTCTATTTCTGAAAAGTAAGTTTTGGGATTTTAATTGGTATTGCATTGAATCTGTAAATCAACTTAGGCAGAACTGACATCTTAACTATATTTAGTCTTCCAATCCATGAACACGGTATGCCCTTCCATTTATTTAGGTCTTCTGTGATTTCTTTGAACAATTTGTGGTTTTCTTTGTATAGGTCTTTTGTCTCGTTAGTTAAATTTATTCCTAAATATTTTATTCTTTTGGTTGCAATTGTAAATGGAATTTTTTTTTCTTAATTTCCCCCTCAGATTGTTCATTACTAGTGTATAGAAACACTACAGATTTTTGAGTGTTGATCTTGTAACCTGCCACTTTGCTGTACTCATTTGTCAGCTCTAGTTAGTTTTGTTGTGGATTTTTCTGGGTTTCGACATATAGTCTCATATCATCTGTAAACAGTGAGAGTGTACTTCTTCCTTTCCAATTTTGATGCCTTGTATTTCTTTTTCTTGTCTAATTGCTCTGGCTAGAACTTCCAACACAATGTTGAATAACAATGGTGATAGTGGACATCCTTGTCTTGTTCCTGATCTTAGGGGGAAAGTTTTCAGTTTTTCCCCATTGAGGATGATGTTAGCTGTGGGTTTTTCATATATTCCCTTTATCATGTTGAGGAATTTCCATTCTATTCCTATTCTTTGAAGTATTTCAACTGGAAAGGATGTTGAATTTTGTCAAATGTCTTCTCTGCATCAATTGAGATGATCATGTGATTTTTCTGCTTTGATTTCTTGTCATGGTGTAATACATTAATTGATTTTCTTTGTTGAACCATGCTTGCATACCTGGGATGAATCCTGCTTGGTCATGGTGTATCATTCTTTTAATGTGCTGCTGGATTCAATTTGCAAGAATTTTGTTGACGATTTTTATATTCATTAGAGAGATTGGTCTGCAGGTTTTTTTTTTGTAATATCTTTGCCTGGCTTTGGTATGAGGGTGATGTTGGCTTCGTAGAATGAGTTAGGTAGCTTTCCCTCCTATTCACTGTTTTTGAAGATTATGAGCAGGACTGGTACTAATTCTTTCTTGAATGTTTGGTAGAATTCACATGTGAAGCCATCTGGTCCTGGACTTTTCTTTTTGGGGAGCTTCTTAATGACTGATTCAATTTCTTTACTTGTGACTGGTTTGTTAAGGTCATCTATTTCTTCTCGAGTCAATGCTGGTTGTTCATGCCTTTCTAGGAAGTTGTCCATTTCATCTACATTGTTGAGTTTATTAGCACAAAGTTGTTCATAGTATCCTCTCATTACTTCCTTTATTTCTGTGGGGTCAGTGGTGATGTCTTCTCTTTCATTTCTGATTTTATTTATTTGCATCCTCTCTCTTCTTTTTGTCAATCTTGCTAAGGGTCCATCAATCTTACTGATTTTCTCACAGAACCAAATTCTGTTTTTGCTGATTTTCTGAATTGTTTTTTCATGTTCTCAATTTCATTTATTTCTGCTCTAATCTTCATTATTTCTTTCCTTTTGCTTGTTTTGCAGTGAGTCTGCTGTCCTTTCTCTAGTTCTTCCAAGTGGACAGTTAATTCCTCGATTTTTGCTCTTTCTTCTTTTTTGATATAGGCATTTAGGGCAATAAATTTCCCTCTTAGCACTGCCTTTGCTGCATCCCATAAATTTTCATATGTTGTGTTTTCATTTTCATTCACCTTGAGATATTTACTGATTTCTCTTGCAATTTCTTCCTTGACCCACTGGTTGTTCAAGAGTGTGTTGTTGAGCCTCCATATATTTGTTAATGGCCCTCTGCCTATTATTGATTTCCAACTTCATTCCTTTATGATCTGAGAAAGTGTTCCCCCTCACTTTTGAAAGGCAATTTTGCTAGATGTAGAATTCTTTGTTGGCAATTTTTTACTTTCCATTCTTACTGCCATCTAGCCCCCATGATTTCTGATGAGAAATTGACACAATTTTATTGAGTCACTCATATATGACATTTAGCTTCTCTTTTGAGTCTTTCAGAATTCTCTCCTTATTGTTGGCATTAGACATTTTGATTGCAATACGTCATAGTATGGGTCTATTTGAGTTTATCCGGCTTGGAATTTGTTGAACCTGTTGTATGTGTACATTCATGTCTTTTGTTAAATTCGGGACATTTCCAGCCATTATTTCTTTTGAACATTTTTCTCTGCCTCTTTCTCTCTTCTCCTTCTGGGACTCCCATAATGTGTATTAATTGTGTCCCACAAGTTCCTCAGGCTCTGTTCATTTTTCTTCATATTTTCTTCTTTCTACTCCTCAGACTAAATATTTCAATTGTCTTACCTTCAAGTTCATTGATTCTTTCTTCTGCCAGCTCCAAACTGCTGTTGAATACCTTTAGGGGATTTTAAATTTCTATTAATGTGTTCTTCACTTCTGTTTGATTCCTTTTCATAATTTCCATCTTTCTATTGACATTCTCTTTGTGTTCATGTATCATTTTCCAGATTTCCTTGGGATCTTTGTCCATGTTTTTCTTTAGCTCTTTGAGAATATTTAGGACCATTTTTAGACGTCTTTGATATGTTCCAGGTCAAGTCCTCCACATTGATGATTTCTAGTGTCGTCATCTTCCCCCATGTCTGGGCCATTATTTCCTGTCTCTCTTTATATTTTGTAACCTTTTGTTGAAACCTGGACATTTTGACATTTTAATGTGCTATCACTGGAATTCAGACCACGAAGTGCCTGCTCCTTAAGCTAATGTCCAGCTGGTGAAATTACTAGAACTTTCCTTGAATGCCAGGGGCTAAAACAAAAAAATACCTCTCCCAGGCTTTGGAGATTGACTTATGTTAGTACCCATACAATGATTTTAGAGAATAGCTCCAGGCTAAAGTATAAAGACCTCCCTGATACTTTCTGAACATGTGGCCCTAGGAACTCTCTCATTTACAAATGTCCCCTCTTTCCTAGTGTGCTGGTCTGAATCTGTGGTGGACCCCAGAAAAGCCATGCCTTTTGATCCTCATTCAATATTGCTGGGTGGGAGCATTTTGATTGTTTCCATGAAGATGTGACCCACCCAATTGTGGGTGGTAACTTTTGATAAGATGATTTCCATGGAGGTGTGTCTCCACCCACTGAAGGTGGCGTTGCTTGCTGAAATCCTTTAAAAGAGGAAACATTTTGGAGAGAGTCCCTTTTGGTAGAGCCCCATGAAAGCCAGCAGACGCCGCCATGTTCACCATGTGCCCTTCCAGCTGAGAGAGAAATGTTGAACGTTGCCGGCCTTCTTGAACCAAGGTATCTTTCCCCGGATGCCTTAAATTGAACATTTCTATAGATTTGTTTTAATTGGGAGATTTTCTCGGCCTTAGAACTGTAAACTAGTAACTTATTAAATTCCCCTTATTAAAAGCCATTCCGGTTCTGGTATATTGCATTCCGGCAGCTAGCAAACTAGAATACCTAGGGAACAATTTCCTCATGGTTCCATGCTACAGCCAGAAATCCCTTGCCCAGGCAGCATGACTTGACTACTCTCCCACAGCAGTCTGTAAGAGAGTTATAGGAACTGCATCTAAATGCACAGCAAGTTCTGGTTTGGCGAGTCCCTCAGGCCACCACCAGAAAGACTGGGTAAGACAAACATGCTCCCACTATGTGTACAATGGTTACTCTGATCCCTCTGAAATGAGGGAACTACATTAGGAGCATGGGCCAACTCCATGCAAGCTGATAAGAAGTGGGTAAGGGGCCAGCCAGGGTACCACAAGACCTATATCTTTTAAGATTCCTTTTCCTTGAGTCAGAACTTGCCCTGTTACTGCAGTACTGTAACTGTTTTCTAGAGCTTTGAGAAAGATGTTCTTGCCAGTTCTTGCTGATTGTTCAAAGCATTTATGGGATGGATAAAGCCCTGAAGCATCTCATTCCACTGTCTTGATTGGGACAGGGATGAAACCACATACTTTTTTTTAAAAAAAGTCATATTTTAGACAATCATCTGGAGCCCAGAATATCCTGAGTTTGGTCACCAGAGTGTTACTCTTATGCTGTATTTCTAGCAACTACGGGCTGCCTCTGGCAACAGCACTTTCCTTTCAAGCACATCTCAAAAAGAAAGGGAAGAAGGCAGAGGTCTTTCAGGTAAGGAAAGAGCAGTAAGCTACATAACATCAGCACTTAAATCTATAGTACTCTAGATTCAAACTAGGTCAGCTACCTAAACATTTTAGTAGAGGCTCTAGCAAAATCTAGGTTAAGATGGAAGCTTCTGTACCGGTACGGCAGGATTCAGCATGTAACGGATTCCTATCCATCATCTTATTTAATTCTAACAACATTAAAAAATGTGGGGTGCATGGGTAGTTCAGTGATAGAATTCTTGCCTGCCATGTTGGAGACCTGGGTTCAATTCCTGGCTCATGCATCCCCAAAAATAAAACAAATAAAAGAGGTGTGAACAAAATTCTCTATGAAATACATATCACATATCTGCCTCTTTGTGTGTGTATGTATAGATACAGAAATACATATATATATGAAGACACATAAAAAAAGAATAAATGTATTTAATTTTTAAAATGTCTATGAAGTCTATGAAGATATGGGAAAATGCTTATGTCGTAAAGTTAAGGAAAACAGATACATGGCTATAACTGTACCACAATCTTAATGATGAAAAATGTATAAGAAAAGGATACCAATATTTTATCAGAGATTACCTTTGGGTGGTAGAATATGGGTAATTTTAATTTATTTTATTATTTCAACTTTTTCTTTATTTTTCCAACTTCCTACAATGAGAATATAGTCAGGACTTTTTTTTGTTTGTTTTAAAAGAGATATAGAGAATCAAAGCGAGAGAAACTTTGCTTCTTTCTAGACAACTATTCCAGAAAACATAATAATTTGAATGTATAATTTACTTGCAAATGGTTGGCAGAGAGGGAATAAGACACATTACCTTTAGCAAAGTCGTATTTACAGGGTCCAGGCGAGAGTTGCATTCAACCTTAAAAAAAAAGAAAGAAAAGAGAGAGAGAAAAACAGGAAATAGAATTTTACATATTGCTAGAAAAATAAGAAATGGCTTGGCATGAGAATGATCTTGTAGGATCAACAATTTAGTTTAGAAATGGCTGAACCAGCCTAAGAGATTACCAAAATATAAGGTAGGTGATGGATGGATGGATGATATACTTTATATCTGATACTTCTGAGCAGGTTTAAAAATCTGATTTTCATTTTCTAAATCTGTTAGTAGTCTCTGAAGAACTACATGTTGAATCTAATTCATCCTACTGCCTACATGACATGGAGCAAATTACTTTACCATTTTAAAATGTGAGTGGCCCAATCTTTGGGGATCTTTTCAATGGCTTCTCAGCACTACTGCCTCTAATGACTGAAACCTACTTTCCTCCCTATGTCTCACTTCCCACCCTCTCTTGTGCCCTTGAGGGGCTTGGGTTTGCCATTCTTCATATCCTGACTCCTTTGTGCCTCAAGGTTTTTTGCAATACAATCTAAAGTGGTCCCCACCATGATTATTCTCTCACTGTACCCTGTTCTTTTTTACCACAGCCCACATCAGAATTAAGAACTGCAAAGAATGCATGGGTGGTTTAGCGGTAGAATGCTACCCAGCCATGTGGGACACCAAAAGAAAGAATTACAACTTTGTGTATTTACATGTTTGGTGTCTTGTTTCCTTGTATCCACAAATGCAGGGGGACCTCAAATAAATTGTTTGGGTTAGATAATCTGTAGGTTCAGCAACGTTTTATGACTTATCTTCAGCTGGAACTATATAATTCTTTACATTTGCCAAACACACATAAAAAAACAATGTTCTAAGGGTTTAGAATCTAGTGGGGTGGAAACATAACGCAAGGCAGAGTGAAGTGACTTTTAAAAACTTCAAATTGAGCTAAGTATTGACAGAAGAGTACAATTTACACAGATAGATAAAGGAGAAGGGGTGGGAATTTGAAGACTTCAGAGTCAGGGGAAAAGCATAAGCAAAGACACAGGGGATGTGAAGATAAAATGCAGGGCATCTGTAGGGTTACAGACAAGTGTGGGATGAAGAGGCAGTGAGAGGTAAGGCTGGGAGAGGCTGGCTGGAATTGACTGTGGAAGACAAGCAGCCACAAAAAGTTTTTGAGGGGACAGGATTTAAAATGTTTTAAGAAAATAACCAGCAATGGTCTTTACAACAGATGGCAGAGGCAGTTAGAGAGTTGTGCTGGTTTGAGGATGCTGTACACCCCAGAAAAGCCATGTTCTTGGAAATTTTGGAAATTCCAAGATTTCCAATCTTGCGGGGGCAGACCTATTATTTAAAGTGGGGCCTTTTGATTAGATTGTTTCCATGGAGATATGACTCACCCAATTGTGGGTGGGATCTTTTTTCATTAAGTGGTTTCCATGGAGATATATCTTCGTGCCTTGAAGGTGGGTCTTTACCTGCTTAGTGAAGTCCTTTAAGAGGGAACCATTATGGAAAAAGCTTCAGAACTGACACAGACAGAGATGTTTGGAGATGCAGAAAGAAAACATCCCTGGGAAGATGTTTGAAACCAGAAGCCAAAAGACCGGCAGATGCTAGCCATGTGCCTTCCTACACTGGCCTTTCTTGAGTTAAGGTATCTTTCTCTAGATGCCTTAGTTTAGACATTTTCATGGTCTTAGAACTGTAAACTTGTAACAATAAATTTCCTTTATAAAAGCCAACTCATTTTTCATATATTACATTCTGGCAATATTAACAAACTTAAACAGGGCTTATTACAATTATATAGGCAAGAAGCATTAATGAAACTGAGCTTTCTGCTCTCGAGATTGCTGATGCCCCAGTATACAAAATTCTCTATCAGGGGTTGACCAAAAAGCCAGGATCATTGAATCAGGGTTTTGATTTGCTCTGTACCAATGACAGTGCAAGCAATAAATAAATAAATGTACCAGTTTACTACAGAAAATGCATCACATCTAAAGGTTAGAATTAAAAAACTGGATCCCTAACTGCCAAGCACAGTGCTCAAAACATAGTTGATATGCAATGTTTTCTGGATGGATGAACTCCCAGAATCGTGCTTTCCTTGATTTACTACTTTGTAATTTCTATGACTTGATGAGAAGTCTTGATATCTGGAAGGCCAACCTTCCAGATGTTTCTTTTTTCCAGATGGTTTTTGACATGTCGACTTTCTTCTCCATCTCCCCGAATGCAGACTGTCATATTCAATTTTTTATTCTCCACAGCATTGAGCAAACAGGAGAGGGTCAAAAAATAATGCTGAATAGAGAAATGAGTAAATAGCCAGCAACAGTGACCAGAACTTCTGGAGTTTCTCCTTATTTTCCCACGTGTGGATCTCCCTCTATCCCTACCAATTTATGAGATAAAATGCTCTAAGGCTGGAGCAGGCAGCAGTGGCTCAGTGGCAGAGTTCTTGCCTGCCATGCTGGAGACCTGGGTTTGATTCCTGGAGCCTGCCCATGCAAAAATAAAATAAATAAATAAATGCACTAGGGCTAGAGCACTAGGTTTGACTGTGTCTACAAGAACATCTACTTTGTGGTATAGATGGGGCTCCTGAAGTTCTTCTCTATAAATACTGAGGATGAAGAAATCAGAATGAGGAAGAGATCTTATTCTATATGGCCAAATTATACAGTCTTGAAAAATAATTAGAAATATTGCTTGAAGTCCATGAAATTTTTAAAAGGCAAATAACTTTAGATCAAAGATTCATGGAAATACTTACCAGAATTACTAGGGAGTTCTGATAAAGGATATTTTCTAAAAACAGAATCATATTGTTTATGTGTTTATTAAAAATGTGTTTGATGGATATTTTTGCAACATGCATCTCCACCCTTTCGGCCAGAAAATAATGACTTTTACAAAACTCCTTCTTGGTGAATTGGTATCATCACTATACCAATTATTACCTTTGAAGGTTTTTTGCTTTTTCTAAATTAAGGTTATTTTGCTTCTGTACTCAAGCTATGCCATGTATTTTACACCAGAGATAGTATTTTTACAAGGAAATTCAGGGAGATGTGAATATATTGTCACATCTATCTCACTTTACCAACATTTCTCTCTGTCACACAAAACTTCCTACCTATGTCTACACCTCTGATTGTTTATTAGACTACCTCTCCAAAAAGCCTCAGCGTCTGATATTTTGCTCTTACAGGGCAGAAGTGAAACCTGCCATAGAAAACCAGGTACTTTCACAAAGATCCTTAAGTTAAATATGCTGTATGAAAGAAGAAATGCAATGCTAAAAAGTGCCAATATCATTTGTAATCAAAGAAATGCAAATTAAAACATTTAAAAATGGGGTCCATTTTTAACCTATTAAGTACTAATAAAGAATTCAATGCTGGACAGAGTGCTGTAAAACAGGAACTCTCATATTTCTGGTGCAGGATATACTCATATATGCTTTCAGGAAAGGAATCTGGCAAAATGTATTAAAAACATTACAAATGTTTATGATATTTGACACATTACTTCCACTTCAGGAAATCTATTCCAAGGAAATAAAGATTTAGTCAAAGATTGTATAAGGATGTTAACAGCAACATTATTAAGAGTGCAAAATCAGAAATGATCAGCAGGGAGAATGAGGTTAAATAAATGATGGTACATCTACAAGATAGCATATTATACAGATATTCAAAATTATATTTATACTGACTTTATAATAGGGAAAACTGTTAGCAACAGTGCTAAGTAAATCAGAACCTGAAATCCTGTATATTTAATGTGACCCAGTCTATGTTAAAGAAAAGGACAGTTTATTTTGGAGTAATAGGATCCTGATTTTCTCTCTTGTCCTATTTTTGAACTTCATATTTTCTACATTATATACAATTTTTATTAATGTGCTATGTGCTTGACGGGGTAGAGGAAAGCATAAGAACTTTCAGCAAGCCTGCTGATATAGATCCAGATTTTGGTGTTGGAAAAGGCTGAGGCTGCAAGAAATGTGACAGTAAATAAATAATATTTAGTTGTACTACTTGCCACAAGTGAAACTACCGCACAAAGCAATCAAAGGCAGCACTGATACCATCTGATGAAACCTAGTGACTGATGAGGAATTCATTTTCCAAAATGTGTAACAAAGAGCAGATTCTGATCTGTGCACAGAGAAATAATAAAAACTAGTATTTACCAACTGTTTCTAGTGTGTCGGTAGTGTGCTAAACATAATTTATTACATTTTAATCTCATTCCTCTTCACAACATCAGGACAAACTTACCACAGCCTCAACTGCAGGTGAACTGTCCCCGACTACCAATAACGTGGCACATCTAGGTATAGGCAAAACAAGATGTGTCAGTAAATAAGCACATACACTCCACTATACACTGAATTAGTCTATGAGAGGCAAAGATTTAGTGGGGAAACAGAGGAACTTACTTTAATGTTTTCCCCCTGTTATCATTTTGGCCTAGCAAGGGTCTTTCAATCTCCAGCTCTCTGCGTCTAAAAAAACAAAGCAGAAGCAACACCCTTTTCAGATAAAATCATAGCAATTCAGGTTATTTCCTGGTCAAGAAACCAAAATGTATTAAGAAAGGTGAAAAACTATGCTTCTTTCACACCTAATCAGGGAAAGTGGCCCTTGTATACTTTATTTACAAGCAGCTGTTTCAGTAGCATCTCAAACGGTAAAGAATAGAAACAAGACTCCTGGCTTGACCTGAGGGGCAATATGGAATGCTAAAATAAGACAACCTCAAAAGTCAACAGCAATACTACTGAAACCCTCAAGTCCTGTGTATAATTTTCCAACAGGTTTATAGGAATAAATTCTTTAAAAGATGGGAATGATTTACACTTTTTGGAGGACACTTCCTGAAACTAACAGTTTATTTAGCACAGTACTTAATAAATCTTTCTGATTCAAGTGAAAATAGGGAGGCTCTGTCATACAGAGGAAAGAGAGCTGGAGAAGCCAAGTTCAAACCTAGCTTTTCTACTTAACTGGCCATGTGACTTTGGGTAATTTATGGCTGATTCATTTTCTCAATCTTTTTCCATGTTCTCAGAAAACTATAAGGAACTACCATTTTTATCTTGGAGAAGCTGGTCCCAAAATAAGAATCAGGCTCTCTCAGTCAATACGGGAGAAATAACAGTAAGTTTTGGGATACAAAAACAAGCTAACTGGTATCGATATGATCCTTCTGTCTGAAAACTAGATGTCGGCAAAGAAAAACTGATTCAAGGCCCAAGACCTCTAGCCTTTGTCTCCCTTACATGCATTCTTCTGTGCCATCTTAAATTATCTGTGTGTGTTTTTGTGTGTATCAACTTAGGTACCTTTTGTCCATTAAATATTAATTACATATTTTTCTTTGTTTTCTCAATTATATTTTTAGAGCGGGTCCACATTTAAGTGAAGGAAGGGAAACAACCATACCCATTATAGGAATTCAAGAAGAGCTGCAGGTTTTCTTGGTTGATATCTTGAGCAATATGCAGTCTGTAGGTTTGTATCAAGTCCAGATTGGCCTGCAATTCTTCCTAGAACAATTGAAAGAAGATACAGCTTCTAAGCTACAGAACAAGTGCATCTCGTTTGATTCGCATTCTCATTGCTCAAAGTCAAATCTCCTTGTCTATGATAGGAACTTGGACAGAACCTGGATTCACTGATAGGCTAGATGACTAAAATGATTTTTATTTGCATTAGATTGTTTCATTGACATATATTGTCTCCGAGAAGAGCAGAAAAGAACATCTCCTGGAAATAGCTGGTAATCAATTCCAGGTCAAGAGCTAAAACATGTGATTATACTCTGAACATCCTTATGTGGGCACAGTGAAAAACGCACTATATATGGATTCAAGTACTAGCTGTGGAATTTAGGCAGGTCACGTAACCATTCTGAATTCTAGTTTCCTTATTCGTGTTCCCCCCCCCCCCATATTCTGCCATTTCTCATGAAAATAGTTAGATCTGGCTATTGTCTATAAAATGGGAATAATAACCAGTTACCTGACAGGGCTGTTATAAAGATTAAATAAGAAAAGGTATGTGAACTGTAAAGCATAAAATAAACAGAAGTTATTTCTCTTAATATGTAAAAAAACTTTATAACTAATCTATCTATATCACTGAATTACCTATTTATATTCTATCATTTAATAATATGTATTATAGAATTACATATTATATTCCACTTATGACATTTTATTGATTTACTCAATTTATACTTTAATCTTACTATCAATATTTATTAAAGGTATAAAATATAAGAGAAACAAAATGATGTAGCTGGTCAAGCAAGATGGGGGCATAAGATTTCCCAGGGAGAATCTTTGAATGATTAGCAAAACCCAGCATAGTGATCCTCCTCAAAACCCTGAGAAACAGTTAAAGGGTTGCAGTAACGGGGCAAGTGCTGAATCAAGAAAATGCAGCTTTAAAAATGGTACAAGTGTGTGCCATCTTTGCTGGTACTTTTCCTAACTCCTCCCCAGTATGGTGTGGAGCTAGCCTGTGCTCCCATTTATGGGTCCCTGGCCCCGTTCCAGAGGGAGCAGAGTAACCCCTATGTGCATACTGGGTGCCTGTATGTAGGTACCAATCTATCTGACAGCTGCTTGAAAGACTGAATCGGGAAACTCTTCTCTGGCTCACCCTCCCAGAACTTGCCCAGCAAGCAGAAGCTGCTTAAGGACAGCTAAAGCAGTGTATGAAACAACTCAGTCAAAGCAGCCTGAGAGAGAGGATTACAGGTTTTAGGACATACAATAGAGACACCAGGGAGAGTAGGAGGAGGCATCTACTTCACAGGGAGCAGAAGGGACTTTCAGATTCTTGGGGGCATTTCTACGGTCACCAGTGAAAAAAAGCCCAGAACAAGACACAGGCTTCACAAAAAAGACCCAACACTTCACTTTTGCCTCAGGCTGATCTTCTTCATAGAAAAGCTAAACTGTGAGCAACAGTCAATGCAAAGTCAATCTATAGACTGTCAAAGGTATTTTTTTTTTTTTGGCATTGATTTGTTTGTTTTTGTGAGCTCCTGGCACTCAAGAAAATCTCCATCATATCACTAGCTAGACGTAAGCTTAAGGTAATGCCAGCTTAGAAACTAAATCCCAGAGTTAACACATTAAAATATTAAAATGTATAGTGTACAACAAAAGATTACAAGACATTCTCAGGTAAACAAAATCTAAGGAGGTCCTCATGACAAGACTGAAACGAAAAGAACATTAGACCATGGACTGAAGCATAAAAAAATAAAGATCTCTGGTATAGGTCACCATGAGAGCAATTATAAATGCCAGTACTATTGTATTTTTGCTACATAACTCCACTTTATACTTCTTACAGATTCTAAAATGTAAATGCCTAAGAAGTAATGATAAATCTACGGTTTTGGACATACAAAATACATAAATATGTAATCAGTAACAAGTACAATAAAAATATGGGTGGAAGAGGAATATAGGAACAATGTTTGTGTATGCTCTTGAAATTAAGGTGGTATGGTGATTTGAAGCTAAATACCCAGAAAAACAGGTTCTACACATGGTGTGAACCCACTGTGGTAGGACCTTTGATGAAGTTACTTCAGTTAAGGAGAAACCTAAGTTATTCAGGATGGGTCTTAATCCTATTACTAGAGTCCTTTATAAAAAGAATGAAATTCAGACAAATAGAAAGCCATGGGAAGCAAGAAGCCGAAAGTCTACAGGACCTGGAAGAGAGAGGAGAAGACACAACCATGTGCAAATGCATGTGACAGAAAAGCCAAGGACCAAGGACCACCAGTAGCCAGCCCAAGAACACCAGTCTTCAAGGAAGAAAGTGTCACCTTGATGACATGTCAATTTGGATTTCTCCTAGCCTTAAAACTGTGAGCTAATAAACTCCCACTGTTTAAGCAACCCACTGCATGGTATTTGCTTTGGCAACAAGGAAATTAAAACAGGTGGTATTGAACCAAACATGACTGTTAAAGACTTAGGTGTTAAATTTAAGGCCCAAAGAAAATATCTGAAAAGTATATACAGAAGGAAATGAGCAGGGGTTCAAATGGTACACTATAAATATTAAATAAATGGCAAAATGGCAGAAGAAGGGACAACCAAATCAATAGGCCAAGCCCTCGATCTTGGGATTCGCCCCTATGAAATTTATTCCTGCAAAGGATAGGCCAAGCCTACTTAAAATTAGGCCTAAGAGTCACCCCCAGAGAACCTCTTTTGTTGCTCAGATGTTGCCTCTCTCTATCTCTCTAAGCCAACACTGCCCTCCCCACTATGTGGGACATGCCTCCCAAGGGTGTAAATCTATCTGGCAATGTGGGACAGAAATCCCAGGATGAGCCGGGACCTGGTATCAAGGGACTGAGAAAACTTTCTTGACCAAAAGGGGGAAGAGAGAAATGAGAGAAAGTGTCAGTGGCTGAGAGATTTCAGAGTGGAGAGGTTATCCTGGAGGTTATCTTACGCATTATATAGATATCCCTTTTTAGTTGATGGTGCCTTGGAGAGACTAGAGGTAAGTTCCTGAAACTGTAGAGCTGTGTACCAGAGCCAGGTTTCTTGAAGATGATTGTGTAATGATATAGCTTTTACAATGTGACTGTGTGATTGTGAAAACCCTATATCTGATGCTCCTTTGAAGTAGGGGATGGACAGATAAGTAAAAAACATGGATAAAAAATAAACAAATAAAAAGGAGAACAAAAATTAAAATAAATTGAGTACAATGAAATACTAGTGGTCAATGAGAGGGGCAGATAAGAGATACGGTACGCATTAGTTTTTCCTTTTTTTAAAAATTTCTTTTGCTGGAGTGATGCAAATGTGCAAAAAAAGAATGATTATGGTGATGAATATACAACTATATGATGATATTGTGAGTCATTGATTGTACACCACGTATGGAATGTTTGTATGTCAAGAATGTTTGTATGTTACATTTTTACCATAAAAATATTTTTTAAAAAATGGCAGAAGAAAGTTGTGCGGTATGAACAGTTATTTTAAATGTAAACAGATTAAACTCTCCAGACAAAAAGCAGATACTGCCAGAATGGATAAAAAAGCATGACCTAAATATATGCTGTTTTCAAAAATTCAAAGACACAATAGATTGAAAATGAAAAAAAGAAAACCAACATGCTATGTAAATAGTAAGTAAGAGAGTTAGAGTAGCTATACTAATATAAGATAAATTAGACTTTAAGTAAAAAACTCTTACAAGAGACAAAGAAGGTCACTGGTGATCCCACCAGATGGTCCCCCCAATTGGTGAGGAGATTTAGGGTCAGATATGGGTCTCCTTGCTCTAACAAGTTTCTTCACTATTAGCTGGCTATGCTTTCTGTGGAAACCACACACTCATGTATGAGATGTAGCTCAGGCTTTGTAGTGGGGGCTCAACTAAATCCTTAGTTCTTTCAGTATTCCTTGTCCCTCAGCCTAGAGGTAGTGGCTATTTTTGTTTGCACCTGCTACTTCTGGACTCCTACTGTTGTTTCTTACCTCTTTGAGAAGTGAGCCACCTTCTATGAGTTAACAATATTTTATGTTAAATTTGCCATGCTCAGAATACAAGTATACAGTTTTCTGACTGGTTCCTAGAAAAATAGGATGGAGAAGTCGTGACCAAAAGGCTGCTGAGATGAACATTACCAGGCCATCTATACAACAAGCCACTGACTTCAGTACTAATATACAAAAAAAAAAAAAAGAAACGCACAGAATCTGGGAAGAGATGTACCTTTCTGCCATTGTTGCCTTGCAGTGTCCCTCCAATGTCCTTTATTTATAAATTCTAATGCGTGTGTCACTTGACAAAGAAGAATGCTTTACAAGATCTAGTTTCAGTGACACAAAATAGGACAAAGAGAGTGAGATCTGGACTGAAAGATAAAAAACTAATAAGTGGTATAACATCTTATGTGAAAGGTAGAAATCAAAATTTGAAAAAAGCAATGTGGAGGAAGCAAAGAAAAAATATCTCAGCAAAAAATCATTAATATTCTCACAGAATATTATACTACATCCATGAAAATGAACAGGAAGCTATAAATAAGAGTTGGAGAGCAAAAAAGTGTTCTTGATATTTAAAAATAGCAGACAGAAAATCTCAACAGAAAAGTTGGAAAGTAAATCTGAGAAAATCTTTCAGAAAGTAGAGCAAAAAACATATAGATGGAAAATATAGGAAAAAAAAAGATAAAAAAATTGGAGGGGTAAAGCAGAATATCCTAAAGCCCAAATAATAGGAGGTCAAAGACAGAGGAAACAGGGTAAGAAAGAAATTATATAATTCAAGAAAATCCTTTAGAATTGAAGGTCATGAGTTTCCAGATGTTCAGGGTCCATCTGAATTCCCAAAACAATAGGAGAAAATAGAATTACCAAGCACATCACAATAGAATTTATAATATTAGGACAAAGAAAATATCCTACATGTTTGTAGAGAGAAAACCAGTTTCACACAAACAATTGAGAATCAGAATAGTAATACTGGAAGCTGGAAGTCAACAAAACAAAGTTTACATAATTCTGAGGCAAAAGGATTTTCAAACTAGGTTCTATACTCAGCCAAAATAATACCTAAGCTTAAAAGATGATGATAGTGGGACCTGCAGACAGAAAACACCACACACAGGGCAGGATAGGAAAATCGCAGAGTCCAGAGACTTCAGAGGAAAGCCTTTCAACCTGTTGGGTCACCCTCAGAGAAAACTGAGGCAGATGACTCTTTTCTCCTGACAGAAGGCCAGTTTGGTCTGGGAAAATCTAGCTGGGGTCTATAATACCTAAGTAGACACTCCTAAGGGGGGAAAAAGGTACCATACAGGCAGGGCAAGAAACAAGAAAAAAAGAATTGAAAAATTTGATGTGTTAAACAAGAGAAAAGCAATGAGCAGCAAGAGAAAAGCAATCATACAAGGGAAGCCCAATAGGACTATGCATAGATTTCTCAGCAGAAACCATGGAGGTGAGAAGACAGTCGGATGAAATATGTAAGTTACCAAAAGAGAAAACTGCCAACCAAGAATTCTATATCCAGCAAAACTGTCCTTCAAAAATGAGGGGGGAATTAAAACATATTCAGACAAAAAATCACTGACAGAATCTGTGACCAAGAGACCGGCTTGGCAAGAAATACTAAAGGGAGCACTAGAGACAGATAGGAAAAGACAGGAGAGAGAGAGGTGTGAGAAGAGTGTAGAACTGAAGACTATCAGTAAAGGTAAAAAGAAGAAAAATCAGATATGACATATAAAATCCAAAAGACAAGATGGTAGAAGAAAGTACTACCCATACAGTAATAACACTAAATGTTAATAGATTAAACACCCTGATCAAAAAACACAGACTGGAAGAATGGATTAAAAAACAGGACCCATTTATAAGTTGTCTACAGGAAATGCATCTTAGACCCAAGGATAAACATAGGTTGAAAGTGAAAGGTTGGGAAAAGATATTTCATGCAAATTACAATCAGAAAAGAGCAGGAATAGTTATACTAATATCCAACAAATTAGACTTCAAATGTAAAACAAATAAAAGAGACAAAGAAGGACACTATGTATTAATAAAAGGAACAATTCAACAAGAAGACATAACAATCATAAATATTTATGCACCATGCCAGAATGTTCCAAAATACATGAGGCAAATGCTGAAAACACTGAAAAGAGAAACAGACAATCTACCATAATAGTAGGAGACTTCAATTCTCCACTCAAATCAATGGACAGAACATCTAAATAGAGGATCAATAATGAAACAGAATTTGAATAATACAATAAATGAGCTAGACTTAACAGACATTTATAGAATATTACATACCACAATAGCAGGATATACCTTTTTCTCAAGTGCTCATGGATCATTCTCAAAGATAGATCATATGTTGGGGCACAAAGCAAGTTTCAATATATTTAAGTCTAGCTCATTTATGGTAATATTCAAATTCTCTGTTTCTTTATTGATCCTCTGTCTAGATGTTCTGTCCATTGATGAGAGTGGGGAATTGAAGTCTCCAACTATTATGGCAGATGTGTCTATTTCCCTTTTCAGTGTTTGCAGTGTTTGCCTCACGTATTTTGGGGCATTCTGGTTCGGTGCATAAATATTTATGATTGTTATGTCTTCTTGTTGAATTGTTCCTTTTATTAGTACATAGTATCCTTCTTTGTCTCTTTTAACTGTTTTACATCTGAAGTCTAA
>PVIY010048520.1:0-17216 GCA_004026745.1 Myrmecophaga tridactyla
AATAAGTTAAAATGCATGATAACATCCCCTACTTACATATTTTCTTGTGAACATTAGGAAATGCATCAGACTTTCCTTTGGCAACCATATTATTATGAGGATCATTCAGGCTGAATAAATTATAATTTAATAGTCTCCAATAGTTACTGCTATTATCAAGCAGCAATCTTCACTTCAAAATTACCTGAGTTGTTCCTCTTCTTACCCAGCACTTTATAGAATAATCTCTTTATGCAAATACACACACATGCATCTATCTAAATGTTGAATATATAAATTATCATTAAATATTATTTTTGTTTTTAATATATATTTTAAACACAGTATCCACTGATCAAATATTCCCCAAAGAAAAGTAATAGTAAATTAAATTAAATTATAGTGAAATAAAGCTTAATGAAGGAGAGTCTTTACATTTTCCTTTATATCATTGTCAAATATTTTTTTGTCAAATCATGGTCAAATAAAATTAAGTGACCATATATAATAAGAAGTGGGACTGTAGTTGAACAGATAACAGGTCTAATGCCTAATAACTGTGGCCCTCAGACAAGGTATACTAACTGTATAAGCCTTACTCCCTCCTCCCCCATCTGTGAAAGTACTGCATTAATTGTCTTAGACATGGTCTGAGTTTTTAGTGTGTAATGTTTGTAAGTGCTGAGAATAGTACCTTCCACCTAACAAAAGACGAATGTTCAAATGGAGAGTGACTAATGAACTAAGAGACAAGACACATTGATAATTGGTAGAAGAAACCGTTAGTCTAATACTGATTAATAGTTCCATCAATTAATCAACTTTTGAAAAACCTTCAACTTTCTTTAAGGCACATAAGTAAGACCATGTTTCCAGAACAATGTATTGAGAGAAAGCCTAGCAAAAACTACTTCGGCTCAACCTTGGAAAGCTCTTTTGCAATGTTCTGATTGTTGAATAACCTAGCCAAGGATGACAACATGGGGAGCTTGTGCAACCAATTTTTTTGCATGTTTTCTTCAAAACAATAAAATAATTATCAGACAGAAACAAAAATTAAAGTTCAAAATCTTCTCAAAGGACAGCTACTGTTCCTAAAGTGACTACTATTGGAAGAAATTAGGTCATACAATATTTGTGTGACTTCACTAGAAAGCTTGAAAATGTTTCCTGAGCAATAAGATGTTATGCTCTTGCAAAATTGCTTCCACATTAGCAGTGCTGATAAAAGTTATATTAACAGAATTTACAGTTATTGTTATGATTAAAGGGTGAAATTACAGTATTTTAGGATACAGGCAAAGCTTATTAGTTCTGTACAGGGAAAAACACTGGAAATCAATTTTATTTTATTAAAATGTTAAACAACAGTATGCCTAAAAGTATTTAGCTTCATATTTTAGGTTAAAAATAATTTAATCTTGGCATAACACAAATTTGTAACATTGGCAATTCTTCTGTGATAATTTTAAAAGATAGATAAAACCAATTCGATTAGAATATGAATTGATATAAAATGCCATTTTTTTAAATGATGAAAGAATTGTAAACTTTAAAGAAACAATATGTACTTGTGCTGGCTTGAAAGGATTTTGTGCCCTGGGAAGCCATACTTTAATCCTGATCCAGTCTTGCGGAGGCAGCCATTTCTTTTAAACCCTGTTCAACTCTGTATGTCGGAAACGTGATTAGATTATCTCCAAGGAGGAGATGTGGCTCCACCCATCCCAAGTGGGTCTTGATTACTTTACTGAAATCCTTTAAAAGAGGAAGCATTTTGGAGAGAGTCCCCTTTTAGAACCACAAGAATGAAGCAGAGAGCCCAAGCAGCCAGAGACCTTTGGAGATGGAGAAGGAAAACTACCTGTGGTAACTTCATGAAGCAAGAGGCCTGGAGAGGAAGCTAGCAGACATTGCCATGTTCGCCATGTGCCTTTCCAGTTGAGAGAGAAACTCTGAACTTCATCAGCCTTTCTTAAGTGAAGGTAACCTCTTGTTGGTACCTTAATTTAGACATTTTTATAGACTTGCTTTAATTGGGACATTTTTACAGCTTTAGAAGGATAAACTAGCAACTTATTCAATTTCCCTTTTTAAAAAGCCATTCCATTTTTAGTATGTCACATTCAGGCAGCTGGCAAATTAAAACAGTACTATTTGTGAAAAAGAGTAGGAAAGAAAAGAAGGAAAAAAGGATGAACAAAAGAGGGTAAGAAGGGAAGGAGTAGAAATGGGCTAAGGGAGAAGGAAAGAAATAAAAAAGACAAAAAGAAGTCAAAAATAGATGAAATACACAACTATGTGATAACACTGTGAGACATTGATTATATACTTTGGATGGTATGATGCATGAAGATACTTCAATAAAAATATTTTTAAAAAATAGATGGACAGATGGAAGAAAAGATAAATTCTTTCTTTATCCCCAAATCACATAAATTTCAAATTAATGAAGTCATAATTAATGATGGTGTATCAGATCCAACAAAATATCCAAATCAATAAATAAGCAGCAATACGAGGCAAATGGAGAAAGATGTGCTAATAAACAGCAAGTTCTCAAGTGCAACAGTTTTTAAGTGTACCTGCTTATCTGCATGTGTGTCCCTTCTGACATGCTTATTTATCCAACCTAAAATCATTTTCCTAGAATGTTCACTTGTACTCTCTGTCACCCACCATGGCGGTTCAGATGTCCTAGGACTGTGTTTATCTTAAGCTTAAGCAAGTATAAAACATGCAGTTCACCTTGTCTTTAGAAAGCACATCTCACACAATTTGAGTAATAAGTTTTAACATCATTCTAAGGCTTTTATTTTTCTGCATTGTCCTCATGTGGACACCTAGGTATAACACATAAAAGAAAAAAGTGTTCTTATTCTAAAACTGTACTAGTATCTTTGTTCCTACAAACAGCAGGGAAAAGAAAAGAACAACTAATTCAAATGTGCATACTTTACCACAAATGGAAAAACTCCATTTTTGATCTCTGAAACTACCTTCCAAAAAAAAAAAAAAAAACCCTACAGACAAATGGAGACTTTAGAAACCATGTATGAAACAAGTTATTGTACCTATTCCACATGATCTATGTGTGCTTAGCAATCCTACCCCAAATCATTCAGGGTTTTAAAACAACAGTAAGATTGAATTTTTGAATTATAATTTCTAGATACCATCCTATTCCAAAGTATTCTAATGGAGCCTAAATGATTATTAACAAGATTACTCACACCTGTTTTGAGTAGGTAGTTAAAACAGTAAATGTGAACAAGGGCAGGAGAAATAATCAGAATATCTCATTTAAAAGCAGAAAACACATTCTTAACTAGACCTCAAAAGATGGTAGTGAACACTTGTGGAAATATTTGCGAATAGGGTTGCCACGTAGCCCACGCCTCACAAAGGACCACACGGTGTATTAGAGAGAACACTGTTTTTATAGGAAGTCAGATTATAGACTGAATCCCAGACCTTCCAATTACTATCTACATAACTCAAAGGAGATAATATAAAGCTTAACATAGTGCCTGGGGCATAGTAAATTCTAAATAAAGAATGGCCCTCTTCACTGTGAAATAAATACAATTGAAAAAGATGGAACTAAAATTAAACTGGAAGTGAAGATAATTCATTATGAATCTGAGCATCAGAAGTAAAAAGAGAGTAATTAACATTTCAAATATTATAAAACAACTCAAATATTCATTGTGCAAGAATCCTGAAACATGCTCTTATTTTCTTACTTAATACCATCGTTATAGTCTAACATAAAAAACAATTTCACAGATTCAGAAAAATACAGTATGGTAAAAAATTTCATTTTATTATTTTTATAAACAAGTGTATAATTAATTACATCATTTTGAGTGTAATTTGTTGACTTCCAATTATAGGTTTATCCAGAAGACAAGAGGTTCATCAAAGAAGACTAAATACTAAGACTGGAACAGAATGTTTATTATTTATGAACTCTTGATCCTCATAGCCCCCATGCCTACCGAATTAACACCATAGTTGCTTGGCTTTGCTTTTTCTCCCAGTTTCATACAATTTTATCCACTAGTATCATGTCTCTTAGTTTATGATCTTCAATTTGGAGTTTCTGCTGAAGGAGAATGCAAGAATTCTCAGTCATGTAAGAATGTAACAAATTCATGATTGCTTTGTCTTCAGTAGGGACAAAATGCAAGATATATTCTCAAATTAATAAATTTTGATAAGTGATAAGCTTTTTCAAAGTTTTATTTATTCCCCAATTTAAAATAGATTCATTGTACACACAATCCAATCAACTTTCTCCATTTAGGCCTCTTCATCTCACTCTAGTGCCTCTTCTTTCCTTCAGCAACATAAACATGTGGATGTAGAGTCCAAGGACAAGACTGACTTCAATAGCTTTTAAGGCCACTTTTGACGTGGTGGAAGAACCCTCAATCCACACCCAAAATTATGAGAAAGAATACATTGTTGCTTCAATCAACTAAGATTGAAGTGATTTTTGTGCAATGATAAATAACCAGAGCACCTAGAGAATTGTTAAACTACAGAATCTGATTTAGCAGGTCGAAGGTGAAGTCTGAGATTCATCATTCCTCAGAAGCCAGTAGAGGACACTCATGGTGCAGATCTGCAGACCCCACGTCAGGAACCAACACTGCACAGTTGTGGGGTTGACACTCTAAGTGAGCAACAGGGCAACGTAATTCCAACTCCCATGACTTATATTGAAACCTTTAAGATAGTAACATAATCTGCATTTTAGAAATAGTATGGGGCCTTATAGCAAACAAGCAGCTCCTAAAAATGTTTCATCAAAGTGTGTTTGGAAAAATTATGATATTAAAAGCTGGAAATTAGAGTCTCCCTTTTAATTTATGGCAGAATATTATGAATTTTTTTTCAAAATTCAAGGCAACAAAACCAATTTAAGAATGAGTAGAGCATTAATGCATTTTTATGTACAAAAATTAGAATAGAAAAACTTAGAAAATATTTAATAATCCTTTAATAAGCAAATCTCAGCACTGAGGATATTGAAATCATCAAAAATGCATTGTCTTTGTATACAAACTGTGCTAAAAACATACTTCTCTCACTCCTGACATCTATTGATAGTTATCAACAAATAGCAAAAAGTAATCAGGCCTTTTGAGATCTTGAGATGATTTTTTTCAAAACTTGTTCAGAAACTGGAATAATTAATTGATTTATTTTCTAAATTAACCCAGCTTTCAGTTTTATTTTAACCTTCAAGTTGTTCCATTTAAAGATTTTTATTATTTCTCCAACCTCTACCCTTCCCACATTTACGTCTGTCAATTAATAGCTATGGCCATTTAAAGTTATACCCTCAGTATTTCTATGAGAAATATCATTTCCAATGTCTCTACCAGAAATATTGTGCTCAATAGCTTAAAACTGGGCAATTCCCAAAAGCTCTTAAATAATTTAATCACCATGTAGTTTGCTTCTATATATGCCTTAGGAATCTTTATTTAAGGTCTATTCTCTTCTTTCTTCAACACAGTATATCCTTAGTTGGCCTCCTTGGTTATTCTTTTGATCTCTCTCTCAGGTGGGCATTGTGATGAAGTGTTATAGCAGATGGGTTAGACAGAGTAACTGAGCTCCTGTTCTCAAATTCACTGTCTAAATGAAGACAAGAAATGTGCATTCACACCACAAACACATGGGAACATGCATACATACACAACATAGTATAAAGCAAAAGGCATTAAGTAGAGAGAAGAGTTATGAGACCTTTTAGAAACTCAGACTATAATCACCCCCTCTTCTTCCTTCTCCCCAGGAAAATAAGTTCATGGAAGGTCACATTAATGATCAGCTTCGGAGGTTGGAAAAATGTCCCATGGGTGGGGATGAGGTCAATTGAATGGAAATATGAGAAAAGAGAAATGGTAGTCAAAATACAGGGGTGAAAAAGATCAGGTTGTGGGTAAGATAGAGGATAATTCAAGGGAAATAAAGAGTCAGGAAACAGGTACATTTGGAGATCAGAAAAAAAAAACTGGCTTTCCTGAGGTTTGAAAGATATTCATCAAATATTAATTTTTTTGACAATTAACCTAATCTCTAGCCTTTCTAACCTAATCTGTGTTTTATCAGTAGTAGAGAAACTCAGAATTCAGTGATCTCTGATGCTTTGTTAATTAATGAACCTTCATGAAGGTCTAAAGAAGAACTCAAATTTGAAACAGAACTATTTTAAACCGTAAAAGACTGCCAAGGTGACATAATAACGCCCCAGCACTGTTGTTTCTGCTCTCTTTGGCAATTGGGACTTAATGACGAATTGCATAGGAGAAATCCTTATATAGGATCTAGAGTGATGAAAGGCTAGGATGCTGGAGTTTGGGGGTAATGCAAATGAGGACAAAAAATAAAGGATAACTCTTACCTCATCAGTTGAAACCATACTAATAGGAAACCACACTGGGTATTTATTGCTTCTTTTACTGTGATTTTTACTTTCAATTTTGTTTAACTTCTCATTTTGAAAAATTTCAGATGTACAAAAAGTGCTATGAAAATAATACAAAGAATTTCTGTATGCCCTTTACTCAGCTTCCTCAGATATTAACATCTTACGTAATTTTTCATCATACAGATAACAAAATCAGTAAATTGACACTGATACAATACTATTAACTAATCTATAGACCTTATTCAAGTGTTACCAATTGTCCCATGAGTGCCCCTTTACTGGTTCAGGATTTATAATCCAAGATCTCAGATCCCATGAAGTTCGCTTGTCTCATTAAGGACTTCCAACCTAGAACAGTTCTGCAGAATTTCTTTGTTTTTCATAACCTTGACACTTTTGAAGAATACTGGCCAATTATTTTATAGCATTCCTATTTAACAGGTGTGACCAATAGTATTTCATGATTAAATTCAGGTAATGCCTTTTCGGCAATAACACAACAAGTGTGACATTGACATTTACCCCTCTTAGGGAGTAATGCCTGTGAGCACAGCGTCAGTAATTTCCACTGATGATGTTCAACTTAATCACTCAGTTAGGTTGGTAGTTTTCTTTACTATTGTTTATCAGTTTTAAAGGACTATCTCTGGAATGAGTTAATTGAAGACTCATATAATAAAGTTCTTATTATAAGTAAACACCATTTTTCGCGAAATACGGAGTATCCAATTTACTCACACAAGCACATATACACACACTGGAATTGAGAGAAGAAAAAGAAAAAAAACTGCTTGTTATGACTGTTTTATAAAATATCACTTTCCACCTTTAAATATTTGCCATTTGCTCCAGTAATTAAGCTTTTCCTTGAGCTCCATATTTCCACTTCTATATTCTTCATTGTGATTTTTGGACTCAAAGATAGGACAGTTACCTCCAGGATTGAATTGGGGCTGGTTCTCGAATTTTTGAAAGAACGTGGAAGCTGAAACCAACTGTGAAGTTGAATGCCAAATATTGGTAGATGCTAAAAATAACAGAGAGCTAATAGCAAAAAGACTACTCCTTTCCCCCAAGTCTTCCAGTCCATTAGCCACTTAGTGCCCTCTATTGGCAGAAATTGACTGGAAGTGGTTAGCAAAGGAGAAATGTGGTTGGCAGTATCACCCCCTATTGTTTAGCAGGAACCTAATTTATACAAGAAAACAGGATCCCTCACTTTATTCAGTACATTGTTTCTTTTTATGTGTTGGTTCAATGGCATAAGAAGCTCCCTATAGCTGGATAACAGTCTCAAATTACCACTTTATGGAACAATGCTGAAATCTATGAAGCATTCCTTTCTTTGATATTATAACCTCTAAACATGCAGAGGCTAAAGTCTGGGAAATCCAGGCAAATATGTTGGTTTTGTTCATAGATTAATAGAAGGGAGAACCATTGTCAGTGCCTGGGCTCTGGGAAAAAATATACTAAAGTAAGCCCATGATTCAACATAAACTGTATCTTAATATTTCTATATAATACAGTTTGCAAACCCCAACCAAAACCATTCTTGCCAACCTTAAAGAACACCTAGAGCTCCGAGATTCTACAAAGGTTCCATGCACTACAATTCCAGAAACCTACAACCTCCAGATGTTTCCCTAGGCCAGATAAGTCCTGAAACCCTGAGGGCCCAGCCTTTCCAGAACTCAGCTAGTTTCATCCCCTTATCTCATATTGTCAACAGCTCTTTCCAACAGGAAAATATTAGAATTGTGTAGCCCAAATACCTCTAAAGATTGGGAGAAAGATCAAAGGAGAAGGTGGAGTTATAACAGAGAAGATAGGATTTAAGAAATTAGTATAACTGCTGAATCATTATATTGATATTTCTTTCAGTCTCCAGGGCAGCTAGTCTTAGGGCAGGTAGAAGAAAAAACCTAAAATTGTGGAACTGTAACCCATAGCAAAGTCTGAAATCTGTTCTATAACCAATTGTTGCAGTGTATTTTGAAATTTACTGCTTTTTTGTACACATGTTATTTTTCACAATAAAAAAACCCTGTACTTTAAGGAGAGAATTCCATCTTTTAGAGTGTTGTCTCAAAACTGATACCAAAGTTAGTCTTCAGAAGATAGTCTAACAGTTCTATCAGATAAGTAAGATACAAATAGGTGATGGAGTTCAGGGAAGATGAATTAATTCTACAGACATAACTCATTGGCACTTTTTTTTTGCCTATGAAATTGGTCAATTGGTCAGAAGAATCTTTGGTGGAATACTGTGATGATAAATAAAGCATTTTGTAAAATGGATGATGCTGTTAGAAGCATTGTGAGTAGAGGAGGTAAATGTATATTAAGTATTTGTATCAAAGGAGAACAAACTACTTCTATAATGGAAAGGATCCAATGTAATCAACCTCCCAGCAGGTGGCTGGTTGGTTTTTCCAAATTATTATGTAATATTGTAATAATTATTACAAATTATTATGTAATAATACTATGTAATTGTGGTCAGAGGAAATTCATTCTGTTGAGCTCATGCATATACTCCATCTTTATGTCATGAACATTTTGTTCATGGGCCCTTTGAGAAAGTAAGATGATGACCGGGAAGGAGGCTGTCTGATATCCATATAACATATCACCTTGTCCATGTGATTAATGAAAGCTTATTTTTCAGTGGTTATCCTTAAGTGAATTTTCAAATGGAATAGAAAAACCTTCATAGTCTGTGCCTATTTTGAGTGATCCATTTACAACTCTGCCCCCATATCTTTATCAAAAATTTTTTCAATCTTGATTTTTCTAAATTCCTGACAATCAGACCAACTATGAGTCACTATCATAAATAAGTGAAGGTTCAAATCTCCACTAATTTCTAAGGCTACATATGGATAATTAAATGTACTTAATGAGATTCTTCCTCCAGGGAAGGTGTCTCTCCATCAGTGTTCTAGAAATATTACTGATTGGGACTGTAATGCTGCAATAATTTTCTTCCAGTTGTGCCAGCATATTTTCCATACCCATCTGCAAATCAGGCCTGAGTTTTTCCTTCTTAGCTAACTAGTCATGAGTAACTTTTTATATGACTCTTACTATGTATTGAGATACAATAAGTGACTCAAAAGAAAAAGATATTGAAGGTTTAGCCTCCCACTCATGAAAATTATTTTCAGAACTACTTGAGGCAGATTTTTTATTCACTATATCTGATAGATGATGGATTTTTCCTGTTTATGTGTGAGTGCATGGATGTATGTGCATGTGTATGTGTGTGTATATATATGATGATGATGATGAAAAGAATTCAGGCTCTAAGCATCAAGATCAGGTGATGGCTTAGTGTTTAGTCTCTACCAGTTCCAGGGCCCAAAAATAAACCAAGAGTTGTTTCCACCAAAGAGGCCAATTTTATGTAGAGGAGTATATAGCTTTGTTTTAAAACCCAAAGAATAGGCCACATTGTTCTCTAATTGTGGATTTATGAATGCTGCATAAAGTATCTTGTTTTTACCACAGACTCTATTATTGGATCTTTGGTGTCCTAATGCCTGGTGAGCAGAACAGTTTGTAATATGGCCTGGATCTGCTGCTCTGAAAGACTAATGGGCTATTCAGTAAATGGGTCATTACAACAGTTAAACAGTGATATATTAATCAAAATTAAGAGACTCTTTAAATATGGGCCTGGGACTTTATAGTGTATGATATAAGGTAAATCTGTCATTGCTTTGATGAGGATATATTCTATACCAATAACTGCCGCAAAATATTAGTGACAACTTAACCTTCTGAATTTTTGTGAAGTTCATTTCCTACTCTCAGGTATATATGGGTCTTACCAAAGCATCCAAGATGTTCATCAGGTCTAATCATTAAGATGTAATCAACATATTAAATTCATGTGGTATTGTGGGATGTCAACACAATTACACTCTCTGTAGACAATATTCTGGCAGAGAGCAGGTGAGTAGAAACAATCCTGAAGCCATTCCACAAAGTGTACTGTTGATACTGGGAAGTGAAAGCAAATTGCATATGGCAATCTTTGCAAATAAAAAAAAGCAACTGTCACATTAATAAATATACATTGACCACCCAGGACTATTTTGTTCTGCTCCGTTAAATGTATCAGTGCTGGATTATCAGTAATCACTGATCACCTCTTGCTAAATTTACACAACCCACAGGAGTTCTCCAGGATATGCCTACTTTCCACAGGCCAATCATGCCAGATAAGTAGAAATAGTGATGAGAACCTCTTCCTTTACCCCTCATTTTTATAAGTATCCAAGGGAAGAGGAATTGCTACATACTATGTTTTCACTTTGTCCTGTCCAGCATAATGGTCCTCATGCATGGGTCAGGGAGCCATTGTGGCAATTCTGCCTGTTGCTGAGAGTGTCTATTGCAGTAACTGAGGAAATGATCACAGAGTGGTTATGCTTCCTGGAAGGTGAACATGGGCAAAAGCTCCATTTATCATATAATGTTCATAAACCCTCCATTTCAACAATTCTAGTATAATACATTTCTGTATAGAACAAGTAAATAATAACATCCTAATGAATAATAGTATTCATGCTTTTCATCGATCGCATCAATATATCAATATAAACCAACATGAATATTGTTTATTTGTAAAACATGAATCTCAATCTTAATCATGAAATAAGAACAAAAGTATTATTCTATTTGTTTTATTATGTCATTATATTACAATTTTCCATGAAAGGAAAGGGAGAAATCTCATCATGAATTTCAAGCTCTTTTTCAGAAATTAGGGTTAGTAAAATTCATAATGCATATGTCAATTATTCTAATTGATGCTAAATAGATTGGAGTTGGTGCTGATAAGTTAAATTATATACCCAGGCCAAAATAAAGTGTATTTTTCTGACAGTTTTTAAGACAGAAGAACTAAATTTATATTTTGACAAAAATTAATTATGAGAAACATATAATGTGGAACAATTGGAGTATAAGTTTTAAAATTATTCAAATTTTCTAAAAGAATAAATCAAGAAAATAGAATTATAACTGGAAAAAAATATTCTTTGTATTATCCAAAGAATGCCTTACTCATTCTAGCAAATATTTTGAGCAACTTTAACCAGTTCACTAAAATTTCACTCTAACAAAATGTCTTATCATAAACTATTTTAGAGTAGAAATACTTTACAAAATTTTGAAATAATTCAATTCAGGATCTGATCCTAAGACACATTCTGAGGATGGGAAGTATTTTGTTTCCATTGTGTTTATCAATTTGGATTGACCATTTTAATATCTATTAATTTAAAAGTAAATATGGACACCAAAAAATTCCCTCTAAAGCTTCTCTATATAGTATAACTATCAAACATTCAGCTTGACCTTTATATAAATATATATATTTTTTAAATATTACATGTGTAATTGGTATTATTTCCATTGATATTCACTATAAGGTTGTGAATAAAATCTGCTTGGAAAAAATCTGGAAGCTAATGAATATGATATTTAAAATATTAATGCCATCTCTGGCTATTTCTGTCTTTGTACATTCAATAAATGTTCTGCAGTTCTAAATAAACAAAGGAAGATTAAAGTAAAATATTATCATTTTTACTTTACATATAAACATATGAACAATATATAAACAAATTCTATTGTTTTTTAAATTTATTACAGCTCTACTTTCCTACCAAAAGTATTCAGTAATTAAAGTAGCATTTTTAAAACTTAATAAAATACTTCATGAAAAAAAAAAAAAAGGCAGAGCTCTCTCCTACCATGCCAGAGAGCCAGGTTCGATTCCCCATGCCTGCCCCATGCAAAAAAAAAGACTTTATTGACTTTGAATATCCTAAAACAAAATAAAATGAAAAACCATTGCACCAATTTTTCTTTCTACATTTACTGATAGTAATCACCAGTTAAATGTTTAGGTACAAATTACATATTTAGAAGGCAGCATTTAAGTTATATAACCAGATGACTTCATGGAAATGCAACAATCGTCCAACCACTAACTCCCAAGTATTTTGCAACCAGAGCAAAGTCTGCACAATATTTTCTGTGAAGGACCAGATAGTAAATATTCTAGGACTGGCAGGCTATACAGTCATTGTTGCAACAACTCAACTCTGCTGTGGGTAATGTAACAGCAGGCATAGACAAGAAGGTGTGACTCTATTTCAATAAAGCTTTATTTAACAGGCTTGCCCTTCAGGCCATAATTTGCCACGTCCTGAATTAGAGCAACAAGATTTGTGTCTACAGCATTTTTGAAGATTTTGAAAGATGCCAAGCAGTTCAATTAAAAAAAAAATCAGTAAAAGGAAATAAGTAAACAATATAGTATAGTATTTATTTCTAATAAAGAAATTTGAACCAAGATTCTTGATAGCATAATGTCCATGCTTTTATTTTAAATTTGAGTATGCTAACAGATTAAAATGTTCGGCAAATATCAACAAGTATCAGTTGATAGCATATCCCTTGAGAACTTCATTATGAATAAAATAAATTGAACAGCTGAGTAAAGGCTGGTAATATCTCAATCAGCATGGACAGAATCAAACCACTTCAAAGAAGGAGAATGAAGCATATTTGGGGTTTTCATTTAGCATGTGTTTGACCATCAAAGAGGACTGGACCCAATATAAGCACTTCTGAAAGTGAAGCATTCTCTGGCTCTTAACCATACTTTTCCAAGCTAGGTGCCATGAGTGTAAAGTGAGACCAAGAAGGTTCTGTGTTGAGTGAGAAATAAGTTCTGCATAAGATATTTGGTCAAGAACAGAAAGATGTAAAAGGAATATTGACTTTTAAGTGAATGAATGTTTCAACCTGTAGAAACATTTGTAGATCAGAACTGGTGAGTCAGCACATGAATACCTCACAAAAATGCACCCAAATATTAGGAATGGACAATAGGTGAATGATGACATCTTAAAATATACCAAAAATCAATTTGATCTTACCTTATAAAAGAAATTTCTAAGAACTAGCCTCTCAAAAACTTTCAAGAGAAATCAGAACAGGCAATTACCATGTCCCAGAACATCTCATCATCTGATTGGCACATCCTTTAGAGAATAACTGGAAACACAACAGAGAAAAAATATACCTATCAGATAAGTGTTTTTAACAGACCAATGGAAATATAAAGTGCAATAAATTGAAAACATCCATTAGGAGAAAAGAAGAAAACCTTAAAATAGCTTTTGATAGCTTATTGAGAGCTATGATCACAAATACACAAACTCTCCCCCAAATATTTTCAATAAGAATGAGACAGGAAATTTTTTAATCCATTTTTTAAAATCCATTATTTATTAATAGTGAACAGTTAATTATATTTTAAGTCTGGGTCTACATAGGAAGAGAATAATAATAAACCATAGAAAAATACCACTCTAGTGACAAAAATTTTAATGCTTCAAGATATTAAACACCAAATAATAACTCATAAGAAATAACAGAACTATAATGAATGTTGGTTTAAGAAAAAGGATGGGGGGCTGAATTTGTAGCTAAAAAGCACAGTGTTTGGCTGCAGGCATGGATTTGGTTCTCTCTCCATTATCTTAATCTTTAGCTCTGCTTTCCTCTGCAATGGTTTCATTCTCCAGAAAATTTTCCCTGTAAGATAAGGAATCTGATCTTTTTACAGCTTCAGGGTTATAGGATTCTTATAGTTTGTGATCTTAGAAAAAGAGCAACTCTTGCTGTCATCCATTGCAATCTGCATGGAAGCATTCTGGTTTTGCTTAAGTCACATGCCTATTTCTAGACAATTTCTCTGTCCAGAGAGATGGGGGGTTATTAAGAAAATCTATCTTCATCATTTTCCTGCACTCATAAACCTTTCAAGGAAGACTAAAAGATTAATTTAGGTGGATATGCAGACCAACTATAAAACGTTTCTTCCCTATTCAGTCTCTCTCCAAGCTCCACCTCCAGCTTCCCCACTTTGATCATTTTGTTTGCAACATTTCATCTATTTGCCTGGCCTGGTCTTCATCAGATAAATTTGTGTGTTTGCTTACATCAAAAATACAATTTGGGGCTGTCCCTTGATCCATTCTCTCAGCCGTAGGACACATCTATGGCACTTGTGAGCCACCCCCAAGCCATGC
Organism: Myrmecophaga tridactyla; assembly: GCA_004026745.1. Lineage (NCBI taxonomy): Eukaryota > Metazoa > Chordata > Mammalia > Pilosa > Myrmecophagidae > Myrmecophaga > Myrmecophaga tridactyla. Next base: position 14,548 of record PVIY010048520.1, read on the forward strand.
ACCAGGGCCCTGCTTACCCAAGAAGGGAGTTTGAGCATTAGTCTGGTTTTCTTCCTGATGTTGCTCCCCATGGTCCCCACTGCTTTCTTGTTTAGAAGAACCTGAACACCAAGCCATATCAGCTTTATTAATAGTATAAGCAGATTTTGTTACTCAGATTAAGTCATAACTTTGCCACACAACTGAAGATAATTATACTCTTCCTAACTTGTCAAATATTTATTATTGAGGTAAAGTATTTTAAACTCCTTCAATTATATCTGAAACCAACTGTTCTTCCAGGAGCAATTCAGATCGTCAATGCCCACATTCTTAAATGCTATTTTTCAGATGTGATTAAACACCACAGGTGTGGATCAAGGGTAAGTGATTGATCCCTGACCGGGATTCTACTTGCGTAAGTGTAGTACAAATTGGCAATGACCTAGGTGATTGTCACATCATGGTTTATTCGCATGAAACTACAGTCAACTGGAAAGCTAACTTTCAAACTTGAGCTCCTAAATATCGCATGTTTGCTATGCATGGGAATGGCTCAAAGAGCACCTGGCGGGGAGCACTTAGAAAATTCCCAGTCTATATAAACAAACACCATTTTAATACAAGCCTTATCTGATTTTTAAAGACACATCAAATGAAGTAGCTAAATATTTTCTGTAAGGCCATGAAGTCACAGGATTGCTCCTTTTTCTTAACACATAGGAACAGTGAGGTGATATAAGTTATATAATCTGCACAGATTTACAGATGCTGTTCCTTGTATCTTGACTTCAAGCCTATTTCAAGTTCATAATTCTACTTCCCACAGAGAAGTATTTGCAAAAATACCTTACATTATTTCAAGATAATGTAGATTTTAAATTATGATGTTTTAATTAATAATAAATACTTGCTGATTTTGATTGATTTGACTAAAATCAACCCCATTTCACAAAGATCTTTAATAAGTCAGTATAAGCAACTTTCACAAATAATATGTACAATAGTTCCTAAATATAGCTTTATAATTCACTTAAATTTTAAATAATAGTTATTATTTAAATGTGATCAATTAAATGCTTAAAATTTTTTGAAATTATGTTCTAAAACTAGTATAAGATTTGGCAAAATCAACAACATACGCTGTTTCCGCCCATACCTCCAAAACACACTTTTTACACTTAGGTAATGGGCTACTTTTAAAAATCGAGCAGTTGTTATGAGTAATTTGGAATTTTACTAATCATTGGAATGAATGATTAAAATATCTTTTCCCAGGAAGTAATTAGACTTTTTCTCTGAAAATATTCATGTAAAAATAAAAATGTCAAATTAGCAATACATATGCTCAGGTTTATCCCTGGAAAATTGAAGGATAGATTTTCTCTATTCTTCTTTCACTTGAGACTGTGAAACTGGAAAGGGTTGTATATTAAAACAATAGTTTCTTAATAATTTAGAAAATTTGGAAAGTTTAATTTTGTAATCCTATATTTTACCACCCGTGCATTCAGGTAATCTTATAAGTTTTAAATATTATCTGTACCAGTAAAATCCAACCCGTTACTCTGCAGTGTATATTGTGATCAAGACAACTCATACATTGCCAAATCTTCTCTAGCTTATACTAACCATATCCATGGGTATTATGCATTTTTTGGTTAATATGTAATGAAAGCACCAGTTCTGGTGGGAGAATAAGGTTGGTGAGAATTTGAGTAGTCTTTGAACACCAGAGCTTTCCTTGAAGATTGTAGGAATGAAAAAATTACACTGGGTACTTGATATCATTTTTCTTCATCCTTCCCAAACTATACATCTGTATCTGAATGGATGGATACACAGAAGAGAGAAGTAACAGATGTTTTTCAAAAATAAAAATACTTGGGAAAGATAAGCACTTTTCTCCTAAATCATTCTGGAATAGCCATGTTTATTGTTCTTTAATTCAACAGATAGATCTTTTGGTGTCTACCAGATCCTGGTTCTCTCCTGGGCAGTGTGTAGACATGACAGACAAGGTCCATGCCCTCATTTGGCTTCCATTCTAGTGGGAGAAACAGAAAAAAAAAGTAAAATACACCAAACAATTTCAAAGAATGATAAAAACTCAAAAAAAAAAAAGAGTTATGAGAAAGATTTTTTGGAGAAAAGGATTACTTTAGAGTGAGTGTTCAGAGAAAGCTTCCCTGAGGAGATATTTCCACTAAGATTTGCATGAAAAGACAGGAGCCATCTGTTAAGACATGAAATAGAAAATTCACTAAACTTCAGCCAAACTCACCTTCATTCAGTCCCTCAAATATATCAAACTCAGGCAAAGCTTAGAGTCCCTTTGTTAGTAATTCTCTTTGCCTAGAGTAATAGCTCATTCAGGAGATTGGGGTCCTAGAACAGGATGCAATTAGCAGATATGGGGAAGTAGGTATGGATAAATGGATATTGTTCTAGTTTGCTAGCTGCCAGAATGCAACACACCAGAGACGGATTGGCTTTTAATAAAAGGGGATTTATTTTGTTGGTTCTTCAGAGGAAAGGCAGCTAACTTTCCACTGAGGTTCTTTCTTACGTGGAAGGCACAGGATGGTCTCTGCTGGTCTTCTCTCCAGGCCCCTGGGTTCCAACAGCTTTCCCCGGGGTAACTTCTTTCTGCATCTCCAAGGGCCTGGGCTGAGCTGCTAGTGCTGAGA